>JAMAGY010000099.1:0-31215 GCA_023626415.1 Penicillium sp. S1701
GTAAAAATTCACATTCAGTACGGTGTTTTGGGGTGGCCAGCTCGACCGTGTGGCCAGCTCGACCGTGGATTACGTTAGTTTAACTAATATACATAGACATGGTATAACTACTTAACTGCAGTCTAAACTGCACAAATTTGGTCGAATTGTGTTGACAAATTCAACAGTTTCAGATAATTAAATAGGTTGCTAGTAAATCTCAAGGATCCACTTCCGCTGCTCCAGCTCTAGGAATCATCGCAAACGATGCAACTACATATGCTAATGTTTTAGCTACGACTGTGTAGGCAATGAAATGGTTACCCAATTGTGATCTTATTTCAAAACATCTCGTAATATTGAAGGAACCGAAAATATTCCAACACATTTAATGCGCCGAAGCAGCAATCGAAGCAGCGCGAATCTCCAAGGCCTTCGCAACAGCGGGCTTGGCCTTTTGACGGTTCAACCAAGCCTCGAGGTGAGTATATTCAGACAAGCTGATGCCGAGCCATTCAGGAATAAGGAACCACGGGATGAAAGCAAAATCAGCATAGCTCCACTTGTTGCCGACCAAGTATTCCTTGTCCTTCAGGACGCGATCCATCACGCCCGCGACACGACGGATTTCATTGTAGTAGCGCTCCTTCGCGCTTTCGATCTGCTCTGGGTGGTAGCGGGTGAACCAGACGGCCTGGCCAAAGTAAGGACCCTGACCGCTCATCTGGAAGTGCAGCCATTGCTTGGCCTGGAAGTAGTCCTGAGAGCCGGGGGCAAAGCTGATGGTGTGCTCCTTGTCGTAGGTCTCAACGAGGTATTCAAGGATAGCGCCGGATTCCCACAGAGTGATGCCGGTGTTGGGGTCTTCGATGGCGGGGACTCGGCCATTGGGGTTGACGGACTCGAAGGGCTCACTCTTCAGCTCCTTAAAGTCGAGGTACTTGCTCTCATAAGGGAGGCCTAACTGCTCGAAGAGGATGACAATCTTCCAAGGGTTGGGGCCGGTGGAGTGGCTGTAGAGAGTGATGGTTTTGAGGGCCATTGTTGGTGGTTTCTTGTTGTTTTGAAATAAAAATGTAGCGGATGTAGAGGATGCAGAGGGTGAAATGTTTTGAGTTTAGAATTGAATTGCCATCACAGCACGACATTGAGGAGGTCTTTTAAATCGCCATAATTCCGCGTTCTAACTTCATAGATCAACCAAGTTACCCCACCGTCTCCACTTACGCATTATTCGGATTATTCAGGGCTTCGGGCATCGGGGCATCGGGAGTACGCTGACAAATGGTCAATTATCACTATCACCACGTTGGGAACATTTTGCGCTTGGGCAGTGCGGCAGGGAGGCCACGATTCATTCTTAGAGGTTCTTGGTGGTTCTGGCATGAACACGTGAGACAAGATTATCATTCCTCATGACCTCAGAACACGACCATTTGTTGTCCAAGAGCTGCAGAGATGATGATCAATAATCAAAAATCTTCCCATATTCGGATGGAGTTAGTCATCGGGATCTGTCCTCTCCGAGTGCGATGCCGAATGACTTGCGTGAACAGGAGCTGAGAATGTCTCTAAAGTCAAGGCTGCATGGGATTTCATCTTCATTCAAGGATTGACGCTGTAGGGCCCGCATCTCACAAACCCGAACAGCGAGAAGGCCGAGTTATGTAAGCAGGGGTCAGCAAGGTCAAAGGGAGGCTCAAGCAAAGGTTTTTTAAGATAAAACGAAAGCCGGATAGATGCCAGTCGACAAATATCACTTGCAAATTGCAATTTCTACTCCATGTAGAGGTGAAGAAGGAAAAGAGTTGACGACAGGGTCAGATTCACGGCCATCTCGCCCACTACTCTGATCGTTGCTGACAATTCTATTGCTGACGAATCGATAGTTCGACCACGCCCTCTGGTAACGACGCCCTTGTCTTGACGCGTGGGGGGTTTAGGACCAGCCTTGGTTCGTGAATACGGGGAAGAGGAGAATAAGTGGGATGCGACAAGAGAAAGACGCTCTTCTCCAAGACCGAAGGGCGTGTTTTAGTACGATTCTGTCGAGTTATCCTTCGACTCCATCCACCAACCACTTCGAGTCAGACAGCCTGGACTTCTCAAAACTAAATGATCTGCAACTCCGATTCAAAGTTTTATCGCTTCAACTAACTCGTACCAGCTAACCCCACTATCTGATCTACTCAAGGCTCGGACTAAGCATCGGACTGAAAATACTTGTCGGACTAGATATCGGACTAAAAAATCCAGTCAAATCACGCCACTGTGTTCCACAGACATCCAGAAAGATACGGAGCAAAGTCTACAATGATATTCCATATAAATTTGAACATTCAGATATCAAAGCAAATCATCTGAACATCTACTTCGTAACCATTAGAAAACCCGTGGTTCAACTTCTCCGCGCTTTTGACTCATCAAGCCACTTCGTAAAGCACTGCCTTCTCCGTATCCACAAATACGAACCCTCTCCAGACGTCATAGCGAAGCTAAATTGAATATTCCGTGTAAACTTGAACAATTTAATCTCAGGAAAAGAATGTACGCCAAATCAGAGTAGACCAACAAGCATCTATTCCATCAAAGTGGATCATCACCCTCCAAATATTCCCAATGTACTCCGTAAGGCTCAGCTCTATCAAGCTTCGGAATTCGGACCCAACAACTCCAACTTGAACCATCTAGACCATTCCAGCCTTAAATTAGACTTCCCAACGGTCAAGGCAACAAGTCCACGCAAAATAAAGAAACAACCTGCTGCCTGAGTCAAAGGATCAACCATAACCGCGCCACACAAGATCTACCACGCCCTTTCGCTTACTAGGTATTCCGTATCCAGCGTCCGGCGTTCCAGACCACAATTCAGGCCGTAAAAATAAGCCGATCGTGGCTATCGGGAATAGATCCTGTCCTTTTTAGGCATCATATCTCGAACGCCGAGCTTTGTTTCTAGCAAACAGGAGTGCTGGTCGGCTTTTCCCCGTCCAATGGCGTCTTTTTTACTACTTCCTTCCCATATGATAGTACTAGTACTCCATCCCGCCCATACTGGACTGTACTGATTTCATGATGCAAAGTGGGGCAGGATATCCGAATTTGGAGCCCGCGACATCGGGCTCCCCATTCCAGTCTAGCCAGTCTGCTTCGAACTGTCGGGGTGCCAGAATCGTCCAAATGAATGTCCTTGGTGCATGGGTCAGCAGCTTGATTTATCAGATATCCTTGGCGTGTTTGGATAAACCACTTTGTTTCGTGATGGTGGGGGATGGAGGATGGAGTGGTACTTTTTAATTGGCTAATTCCGTGACTCCGACGTCTACTCCGACTAGTCCGTAGCCAGCCATGACGGATGACTTGTGTACAGTGTACAGGGTAGAGTTTCTTCCACATGGAAAGGGAGTCACGTCAGTGGGTCTGGTGGACCTTTATTTCTATTTTTTATTCCCTTTTTTGCTTCGGAGTACATGACGGAGTTGAATTTAGGAAAGCATTCAAAGTATAAAGACCAGAGAATCGCCCTTCCCAAGTAGTCACTCAAGATCAGATCAGATCACTCCACATTCCATTGGGATTCAAGTTGATATATCATTATATCTTTGAACCTATCTCACCTCTATACATACATCATACATCTCTACCTTCAATCATTGACCTCAATCAACCAAACATCCTATCTTCCACCATCACCACCACCAAAATGACCTTCCTCTCCTCAAAGAGCTCCTCCGCCCAAACCTCAAACCTGAGCGATACAGCCTCCACACATTCCACCGTCTCCACCGCAACAACACTCAAGGGCACCGAGTCCCCCAAGAAGAAGTGGTTCTCACTATCCAAGGAACCACACATCCAGAAGTCGGATGCAGCTCACGCGAAGGCCTTACACAATGAAGCCGTTGCTACATACCTCGCCTTGCGCTAGGTCATAGTCTTTGCTATGCTATACTCTGCCTTGACTGAAAGACCCGATTGCTTGGTCATGCTTGGACCGTTACGAATTCAAAATACCCCGATTGTTTTGCTGCACTTTCTTTTGAGAAGCTTCGTCTGGTGTGAATTTTTGGTTGACTCTTTGGTTTTGATACATTGTCTGCTTGAATGTGAATATGGATAATACTGTACTTTGCGGAGGAACTGCGAGATAAACTGATATTTTTATTTTTACTTAATTAAGACTCGATTTAGACTGCTTTTAAAGTTTCAAGTTATTCACATTATTCTGCGCAGTAGTCTTATATCCACGAAATCTCTTTGTCTCCTTGTAAAGCGTAAAGCAAATCAATCTTAAAACTGAATGCGACTATGGATATTTGCAAGATAAATGACTAAATGGTATACCACAACACAATACTCCAAAACACCCCAAATGCCTCATACCCCCTACCCCCACCAACTCACAGTCCAGCCAAGAGCTCCCCAATCGAAATAGGCTTACGAACCGCATTCGAGAAACCCTCGTGATACGTAACCCAAACCTTCCTCCCAGCTTTGGAGGTACCATCCGCACCCTGATCAACCTCCCCATCCTTACCCTTCGGACTAGCCTCCTCAATAATCCGCCCAAAGAAGTCCCGCTTGACAAGACCATCTTTGGTAGGTTTCTGGGCCGCACCGTTTTGAGCGCTCTTTCCATAAGCATGGTGACTGCCAGTTATCGCAGTTACGGACTCGGATTGCTTCCGCGTCGTCTCCTTACGGTACTCTTGGTCAAGGACCTGGCGAACAGCGTATCGAACGGGGGCATTACCACTCGAAGACACGCCGGGCAGTTTCGAGAACGAAACAAGTGAGTCGATTGGTCTGTGGAATTCGTTAGCATGGTGAGTTTAGTTCCGGATTCAACCCCCCATCGTTTCCGCGAGAAGGGAAAAGCTTGCTTACGGTTCCATTCTGTAGGCCCAGCCTCCGTGGCCGCCTCCTTCGTGCTCGACGCGGACTTTCTCAAATGTCACGCCCATCCCGGCCATGACGCGCGCAGCAGACTGGACGAGGATGCGTTCGGATTCCTTACGCACGCTGGCGGTGCTTTTGTTTTCGCTGCCGGATCGGACGATGACTGGTTTTACGTCCGGCGAGAGCATGCGGACGAGGTGCGGGATTAGGTCGGTGATGACGGATTCGGAGGATCGGAAGATTCGGCTTATTGGTGCTGAGAAGGAGGTGTGGAATCCGTTTAAGATGGCGCGGTTAGCTTTCATCGCTTCGAAGGCGGCGAAGTCTGCTCTAGGTCCGGAGAATGGGTGTTCTTCCTCGGCGTTCTCGTCGTCTTCATCTTTCTCTGCGGCCTCGGTCTTGCCGGCAGTAGAAGCGAAGAGATTATGGAATGCTAGGACAGATTGGCTTAGGTATGGACCCAGTTCCCATTCCTGGGATGAGTGGACCTTGGCGGAAATCGAGTCGTGGAAATGGAGCCATTCGTACGCAACGCCGGGCTTGGAAAGGAACGTGTCATCCTGGTACTGTTGGATGGGATAGGCGGCAAAGCAGTCCGTGATACAGCGGTCGTGATCACCGCTGGAATCCACCATCTCCCGCAGGCGATTAATGGCGTGTCGTTTGCGCAGATCAGCCACGCCAACAGGGACGCGGGTATTTGGTCCATCGTACTTATCCTGGAAGGTCATTCCAACAGGGGCATCTGTGAAGCCGGCGCCTTCGGTAAAGACACGATGGACAATCTCACGGACGCCTCCACGGCTCATTTCTTTGAAGAATGATCCACCCTCTGTCGATGCACTGAGGACGCGCTGTTCCAGCCAATTTCGGGTGAGTCGCAATGCGGATGGGCGCTCGTTGCGCAACTTGTGTGCAACCCATTCTGCGGCAACCAAAACGCTGCGGATATCACCCTCAGCGGAGCCGTTGTTCTTGGAATTGCGCTGTCTCCGACTCGCCAGTCCCCAGGCTGCTTCGCAAAGTCGTCGAGCTCCGTCGCCATCACAAGGGATTCCTTCACGGGTGAAAATGCTCCTCACTCGTTGGACAACATTCTCCAACGGGGCTTGTCGAACGTGGATCATCTCTGCGATGGATGAAGCTCGCAGAGGTCGGAGACTGGGGTGGTAGAGATCATTGCACACCAAGATCAAGGGTCGGAGGAAGCGGAAGTTATCACCCTTGCGCTTCTTGCCTTTGTTTCCCTCATCGGTCCGATTTGAGTTTCGCTGGTCAAGCATGACAAGATCGATAAGCGCTTTCATGAAACCGCCCTCGCCTCCGCTTCCAGCGCCGCCAACAACACCGTCAACTTCGTCCACGACAACACAAACGGGCTTCGCAGCCCGACGGACCTTGTTCTCGCCGACTTCCACATTTGCACCCTTCACGTTCTCCGTAGCCAGCGCATCACGGATGCGGCCCTTGACCACATCTCGACTGCGTTCATCACTAGCATTGATCTCGAGTACCTCATAGCCCGCTTGTTTGGCACAAACATGCGCCAAGGTCGTCTTGCCGAGACCGGGCGGTCCACTTAGCAAAAGCACTTTCCGATGAATGCGCTCTTCCTCGTCTTCTTGGCCCTTTTTCGGGCGAGATTTAGACAGGCCTGGGAAAACAATCGGTTCCCATCCCTTCAGCCAGCGGAGAACTGCTCGGTGTGTGCGCTCGTCTCCAATCAGATCCGTGAACTTTCGAGCACGGTACTTTTCCGTCCACATCATTGAATCGTATTTCTTCTGCTTCGCATCTCCCTCGTGCTTCTCAATAGAAGGCTGCACCGGGGCCGGGGGTGGTGCTGCTTTGGAAGCCTTGGTTTCTTTGGCGGCATCGTCCAGCAATTTGTGTATTTCAATTCCGTAGTAACTCTTCGTTGCTCGTCCTGCTTCCGTCTCAGATCGACCAGCAATCATACGCTCGTAGGAAACAGGAGCATGAGCCTTCTTGGAAGAAACATGGTGCGTCTTGCCTGAGCACGTCTTGATTTGGAATTTCTTTGGAACGCTGGGAGCGGGCCGAATCGTCATTTCAGGTTGATGCTGCGGTTGCGATTGAGCAGTTTTAGGCGTTGTGTCATTCGTTTGAGACAAGCTCGGTGGTCGATATGGTTGGTCCAGAATGCCCGGGAGTTGTATTTCGGGGTTCTCTGGTAATTCGAATTGGCTCTTCAATTGCTCATCCCTGAGAGCAGCAAGGCCATCATCTTCTTCGTCATCGTCATCATCGACGAAACCTCCTACGAACTTCTGTCGCTTGGGTTCGGCCTGTTGCGGACTCTCGTCCACTTCCCCGGCCTTTCGCTTCTGGGAGTCGCCTGCTGCATTCTCACGGACGGAGGTGCCAAGGGGAGATATAAATGGCATGTTCGATATAGGAGGGGAAGACGTAAGTAGTGTCGAGGTCCGGGTTGGTGTACGTGCAGGTCCTCGGGGGGTCCTGAGGGAGGGCTTTGTCGGAGTATCTGATTATACTGATAAGGCCAAAATCACTTGAATTCAGCGGGATCAAGGAGTTCGTACCAGGTCTTAAGTCGTCGTCGCTGCGAAATACATCAGACAAATTCCAGGCTCGGTGTTGGATCACGACTTTGTTGCGGGTTAGATCTGCGCGCGCAAGGTGGATTGCTTCGAGGTCGTCGGAGAAGGATTCGGATGGCGGGTTGGCTGTGATGGTTAATTCTTCGGAGTGGAGGTGGCAAGCGGGGTCGAAGGAGGAGAGAATTGGCGAAGAGGGAATCATCAAGCGTCTCTCATTTCCATGGGTCCTGAGGTATTATCTTTGGAAGTGATGGTCTTTCTGATAGCGGCGCGAGACGCGAATGAACGCGTGCCTGTCACGCTAATCCTGTTTAGGCCATCTGATTTAACTAGGGTTTACTCCGCATGCTAGAGTCCATCATAGTTAATTATTACTTGGAATTAGATTCTTTTCCACGGGTATTTTATTAATACCGCCTTCATGGAGGTCTGTCCTGTTTAGTATTTACACTATGTCAGAGCAGCACATTTGCTTGCCATTCCATCATTCGTTCTCCTTTGATGTATAGAGAATCGAGATCAAGTAGACCCCGCACTTCGACACAATTACGAATCAGGTTGAAAGGGTTACCATATCCATTCAAGAGAAATTGCAGTTATAGATGTGTATTGCAAAGTGACTAGGTCTCTCAACCTTAGTCCTCTAATCAGTGGTATGGTATACTGTACGGAAATCAACGACCCTTAACAGGATCACGCCAGGAACAAAAGAAATCAACAACAAGAGCACACATCAATCTAAGCACTCTTCACCTTCTCAGTAAGCTCCGGCACCTTTTCAAAAAGATCACCCACCAGACCAACATCCGCAACCTGGAAGATAGGAGCCTCGGGGTCCTTGTTGATAGCAGCAATGACCTTGCTGTCCTTCATACCAGCCAAGTGCTGAATAGCACCGGAGATACCAGCGCACAGGTACAGCTGAGGAGCGACATTCTTACCAGTCTGGCCAACCTGCAGACTGTTATCGGCGAAGCCGCTGTCGACAGCAGCGCGGGAAGCACCAATAGCAGCGCCAAGCGAGTCAGCAAGCGGGAGCATGATACGGTCAAACTCCTCCTTCGACTTCAGACCGCGGCCGCCAGACACAACGCGCGAGGCGGTGGCCAGATCGGGTCGCTCGGACTTGGCCAGTTCCTCGGACACCCACTCGGTCTGGGCGGCGGCGTTCGAGTCAACGCCGTCCACGATCTCGGCCGATCCACCCTCCGTCTCGACGCCCTGGAATGCGGTGCCTCGTACGGTGATGACCTTGACATTGTCGGTTGACTGGACGGTTAAGATGGCATTTCCGGCGTAGATGGGACGGACGAAAGCTGGGGTTATGTATTAGCGGGTTGATTGTCACATGTCAATTATGCATGCTCTCTCCAAGGTGGCCACGTACTATCCTCGCTTTCGATTCCGGTAATGTCGGAGACCTGCTGAACGTCAAGGAGAGCAGCGACTCGGGGCAGAAGGCTCTTGCCAAAGGCAGAGTGGCCGGCGACGATGTGGGTGTATTCGCCCTTCTTGATGTTCTCCACCAGAAGAGGGGCGTAGTTCTCCGGAAGACCCTATTACAAGAGAGGTAAAACCCCCAAGATCAGCTTCTGCTCGCAGCAAGTATCTGTGGCATGGAAGAACCTGTATATACCTTCTCATAAGCATCATTCTCCACAGCAACAACCTTGTCCAGGCCTTGGATCTTCGCAGCCTCGGCGGCGGAGGTTCCCTTGACACCGCTGCCAGCCAGGAAAGCTGTGACGGGTCCACCGAGCTTCTGTGCGGCCGCAATTGCGGACAGGGAGGAGTTCTGCAGCTTGCCCTCTCGCTGCTCGAGAACGGCGAGGGTTGAGAGCAGGCGGGCGAGCGCCGAGGAAGCGGGCTGGCGCAGAGCCCGGGTCGCGTTGGCCTGCGAGCGGACTGCTCGCAGAGCAGAGTGTCGAGCAATCGGAATCATATCGATGGTGGGTTTCTGGGGAAAGAGAGGTGCGTGTGGTGCTCCCAAGGTGCCAGAATGGTCGAGGTAGAATCTCGGCGATCCGCGGTGATGTGAGGATGTGGTTATCGTCGGGATGCCAAGACCTGCCCTCCCGAGGTCGGACTCGGCTAATGCAGGCATCATATAGCCTGATCGCCGCCGAGGATATGACGCTGGCTCAATGTTGCCTATTAAGCTTTATGGGGTTATATTCTACGTCTTCAATTTCCATCGGGAAATCTCTAAGAGCTAATTCTCTATTCATTTGTGGCGGTACTTGAGTAATATAAAATGCAGACAAAAAAGACACACGTGATATTTTGTACGCCGAATATACTACCTTTACATGCAGAAACATTAACTAGGCAAACTGGTTATCCAATCATGAAGTAGACTTTCTCTTCTTCTTGCCCGCTTTCGGGGCCTCAACTTTCACCGTCTCGCCGCCGTCCTCAAGAGCCTGGGCCTTGAGCTTGGCCAGCTTCTCCTTTCGCGCCGCGACAGACGACGCCTCGTCGTCATCTTCGGTAGACTTGGATTTCTTGGACTTCTTGCCTTCAATAAGCTTCTCATCACCAGTAGACTTGCGCTTCTTGCCGGCCTTGGCGGCATCTTCAATCGCAGCAGTCTCGGCCTCGACCACGTCGGCGTCCTCCACCCAGAGCTCATTGGCCAGCCAGATGGGCAAAGCGGTGGTGTTGGCACCCTTGACGTGAATAGCCTTGATATTCCTCCAGCCCTTAGCGACAAATTTCTCGGTCATTCCTTGGACAACGGCAGCGATGTTCTCAGACAGCTGGTCGGCGGTGAACTTGGACGAGCCGACACGCACAGCAACGGTAGTAGCGGGGGCAAGGTGGACGGGGGTGGACTGGAGCGTCCGCTCAATTTCCTTGGCGACAATCAGAGGGGCGGCGAAGGCGGCGCTCTTCTCCTCCTTGGCGGGCTTCTTCTTAGGGTCCTTCTTGACCCGCTTGCCATCCTCCTTCTCGATCTTGGCGATGCGGATGGGGATAGGACGCTTGCTGGACTTGTAGAAAATCTTTCCGAGGGTAGGTACCAGGCGAGTGATAATTCGATCATCGGCCAGGAAGACGTCGTGCTCAGAGAGCAATTGGCGACGGCTCTCGAAACTCTGGTAGCGGGCCTTGAGCTTGGAGAAGCCAATGACCTTTTCGATGCGCGAGCTGAGTTCTTGGGGGAAAGCAGAGTCGGCAATGATATCCTTGACGCTGCGCTGGGGATCGGCGGTGATAACACAGACGCTGAGCTGGGGTGAGGTGTTCAGGGAGTGCGGAACGCTGATCTTTCCGGGCTTCAGGCGGTTCTTGTCCACGACGTGCTTCTTGGTGGTGAGGATAAGCCAGATGGCCTCGTTGTTGAGGGGGGCCCCCTCCTCATCGTCGGAATCGTTGTCGCCAATCAGAGTCTTCTTCGTGGCGGACTTCTCCTTCTCATCCTGGTTTGACTTGATGTGTCGCAGCAACGCGGAGGAAGCTTTGGCGACCTGCGAGAAATTAGCGATTGCGCATTGGCTCTGAAAGTCGTTTATCACTGACCTGGGGGGTGTCGAGCTGATAGGGTGAGCCCGATGTCACCTTGGAGGTGAGCGCAGTAGAAGACACCATCTTGACGATATGTAGACTCAATGGTTTTTCTGCGCCGATATCGAGATCTCAAAAAAAAAAATTCCTCGGAAGGCGGTGACATTTTCACCAGGCTTGGCATGGACCCGTTTCTGCCTGAGGCATGAATCCAGTATCAATCGATGCCATGCAGGATCCACCGATCTCAAATAAGGTGGCCAAGGACGAGATTTGGATGCGTTGTTCTTTGTGGGGTTTTTAGACCCTTCCAAGGTTTTGATCAGCCTATATCAATTATCAGAAAGGCAGATGTAGTTATAATTCAGACTATGACCCCAATGGACAATGAAGTACATGTTGCACTGCGGCACGAGAAATAAGGAATCCCAAGCATTATGGGCCATTTCACGTTTTGTCAGTATCATTGGGTTCATTTTGAAATTTACTGGTATTTTTACTGCTAGTTGATATATGACGTAGAATCTTGATTATAAAGTGATTTCTGTACCACACGTGGACCAACCACTGAAAAACGTACGCGATAACAAAGCCCATAGAGAGGCTTCTCCATTATGAACGAACCTGGTATATGTCTCAATAGCAAAGATCCCAATGATGTTTCAGGTGGTGCCAAGTCTCCCATGTATCCAAAATCATTTCGAGTTTGACCCGTCCATCTCGACTGGCTCTCGGAATTGTGTGTGGACCACTGGGAGAGAATCTTTTTCAAATCGGGGATTAGAATCCAATTCCTGTCTTGGACCGGTTCCAGAGAGTCCCTGCGACTCTTGTGTAAGATCAGTCCTGCCGTAGGACTCATTCATGGTTGAAAGTAACCCATGTCTTTTCCCGGGCGCTTTCGTCCACGAATAATCAAAAATCCGATTGCTAGGGTAATCAATGCACCCCCTAGCGCAGCACCAATCCCTATGCCAGCTTTTGCCCCCGTTGAAAAGTCTGAAGATCCCCCCGAAGCCCCTTGAGCAGTTCCCTGTGTTGCACTTGCAGATGTTGTGGGCGAAACAAACGTAGCCGGGGCAGTACTAATATCAGTGGCCCTCCAACGAAGCTCGACTCCATATGCATTCCAACCACCGTTCCCTGCTGTCATAGTACCGGAAGCCGTTTCTAGTAATGCGCTCTCCTTATTTGTGTATGTGTAGATGTATTTCGCGTTTTTGTGTACGTTATAATAGCAAGCCTCGAAAGTGTGCCAGGACTGATAATCCTCTCTACCAGTTCGTGGACTTCGGGGAACGAACGTCCAATCGCTCGGTCTACAGCAGTATCAATTGTATTAGCAATGTCCAGTTCTATTGTTGATTTGGGTACTTGCGTATAGACTGGGCAACATGTTGCTATGGTTTCTTCTTCGGAAGTGATTGGGTCGCCTCTCACAAAGCCACTAGGACAAGCAAGCCCTGGCGAAAAGTAGGCTGAGGATTCCCAACCTGATGGGAGGCATGCCTCTGTATTATCAGGTCCTAAATTTGCCCATTCTGTATGTTCGTTATTCCAAGCGGAGCTGAGTAGCCATAAATCCTCCGTACATTCAGAGGCTGGGGAAAATGTTGTCGTTAGTGGCAGCACCAGCACTGGCGGAGCCGACGTTGAGGCTGGTACGGTTACTAAGGTATCGTCGGTTTGCGAGGTATCTCCGGTTGGTGTGGCGGATGGGACGGTTTCTAAGGTATCGTCGGTTTGCGAGGTATCTCCGGTTGGTGTGGCGGATGGGACGGTTTCTAAGGTATCGTTGGTTTGCGAGGTATCTCCGGTTGGTGTGGCGGACATTGTCAAATGCGTCCAAAGTGGGCAAAAGGAGAAGCGCCTGGGTAAATGGGATATTGAGAAGACAAGATAAATCTACAAGTGGTCGCTAAACAGTTAGTTACCCTACGGTGTTCCTCAGGGGGCCAAATGGAATGGGCTTGGCGATACAAAGTCGGCATTTCAAGCTGCAGGTACGGAGTACTAGATTCTGATTAGGAAACAGCTACGAATTGGAGGAAGCCTCATGCATGATGTGGGGCAGTAGGGTGTAAACTAGCACCTATCCAGAAGCCCTAAGGTCTATAGCCCGACGCTAATCTGCAGGGTACTGGGATGTTTGTAGCGCTGAGACATTCGCAATTTCCGCGTCGTGGTCTAAAATATGCAGTGTACCAAAACGAATTAGAGGAAATATCCCTAGGGGCTTGCAGTCGCAGCAAGAACCTTCTAGGTTGATAGGGTGAAATGCTACATACATTTGCCCCTGGGAGAATTGTACTACTAAAAAATTATACGGGCTTTTTTCTGATATGACATTTTAGACATTATAAAGACGTGGGATGAGAGTTACCGGGTCTAGCGTGTTACATTTCATTAAGGTATATTAGTTAGTTCCTAGCTATCATATAATCAGCGTGCAAAAGCAAATCAGAGCGCTCATATCAGACTCATTGAGCAAAAGCGGCGCTCACTGAGCACTGAAACGGAGAGGGAAAGCCAAGATCTTGCAGCGGAAATCCGGTACTAGGTATCCCACAACCATCTATCACGCATTACCGGTGTGATCGTATGTCTGGTATGACCAAATTCACTCAAATCATGAGGTCCAATCCCAATCCACTCACTCATCTTGGAGATGGTACATTGGGGGCCAACCAATGTATTCTAGCAGAACTATCGACATATCCCGATATAAATCCGGTCTGCTGAACTGTAACATATAGATCAAGTATAACCTATATAATTTCGGAATATCCCGACCCCGGAACTCGTTAAGGACTTAATATCTACCCACATCATGGGTATAAACGCGGTCCATATAGCAAGAAAGGTCAGTTAAACCTCTATCATCATCAAAATTAAATCGGTCGAGTATCTTTGCAGTAAGGTGATTTTGAGTTAGAGACTGAGGGTCATAATCTCCATCATCATCATCATCAGATAGACCACATATCGAGACGGTAAAAACCTGAGCTCCATATCCATCACCGATCTGAAGTGATCTCTGGATCTGTAGATCGAGAGTATATCAACCTGGTAAGTCTGAAATTAGAGAATAGCGTTCACAGCGAGTAATAGCTCTCGCATTTCGCGGTCAGTGACTGATGATGTTTAGCTCACTTTCTCATAGGTTCAGAGTGGGAAATGGCCCATTCTAGGTATTCCTTGTCCTGGGCGTGTTCTATGGTGCCGGTCTCGTCTCGATGTCAGTTCCCGGTGTCCAGTGAGGTCTGTATCTCTGAACTTGTATGAAAGTAGTGGTGTATCTGAACCTTCGCCGACCCGCCTCCGGGGTACCTTGGAGCACTAAGTGTGAGAGAACCCCTTGGCTGGCACTGCAGCGTGATGCCAGGTGGTGTTATGTACAGTAGGTAGGCCGTCGAATGGTAGTACACCATGTACTTCTAGTTACATTCTCCTAGACAAGGCATGAGGACTGGAGGTTGCTGTCTGGACCTTAAGTGGTAGGGCTGCTCGCGATATCGTCAATATCGTCAGGGCGACGATACGATAACGATAATTTAAAAACTTGACAATATCTTATCGTGTGCAGCCCTACCTGAAGTTGGTACCTAGGTAGGTACTTACCTAAGTAGATGCACTTAATAGAAGATGAAGCTGGTGGTGTTCAGCCTTCTCAAACGTTCCAACAGTTCAGTATTGATGTGGACCACGTGGGTTTATTGATCATACGTCATCGCACTTCTATGGTTTCCACACTACCTTAGGGTGCCAGCCAAACAACACACAAATACTGCAGAACAATATATTCGATTAATACTATCTCATCTACATACCATATTTGCAATAGCGGGAATCCTGACATTATGTTGAAAGTTGAAGTGGAACCTAGAGTGAATATATGATGCTCCTAGACCAAAATATATATTGGTACTCTGGAGCAATGTGACACCAACAAATCCTTGACACTGGATCTAACCTCGAAATTTATCTCAGCCTAACAGCAATTTCGAATCAGTTACCATATACTGATAACACATTAAAGCCAAAAATTCCCTAATTGAAAACAATATTATACATTAAGCCAACGAATTACATTCAACGTAGCAACAGTTGACTCCGAATCTACGGTAAACATCAAACTGCCAACATCTACCGCAACCCGACTCTCCACTGTAAGCGCCTGGTGCCTCACCCGAGCATCTCACATATTTTACGACTAACACAAATTCAATGCCACCGTCTGAGAATGTCTCAGACCCTGAATAGGATGTCGGGGGCGACTTCTCGCACATCTGCCTCTTGGGCTATCGGCAAGTGATATGTATGTGGCTGAGCGCTTTTTTTTCTAATTATAGCGAGCACCCCCAAGCCCAAGCCACCAGGGATTTAAGCGATACCACAGTACAGTATAGAGAACTGTTTGGTCAGATCTTGGCCGATACCCCCTTTGCCTGCCAGTGCGCTAATGCTGTAGTTTCTTTTTCTCTTTGTTTAGAATTTCTTGGACATGGGTTGATCGGACACCTAGTCGGATCGGTCAAGGTGTACGGAGTACTTTGTTTGTTTACAGGCTCCACGCAAGGCGTGGCAGACGCGGGAGAAAAATCACCTCGAATAGGGGTTAAGTTCTGGGCAACGCGTACCCTGTATAAGGGCACAGAACAGAGACGTAAAGAATCGCGTTAGGCAGCTCTGGAATTGAGCTTTGCGTACTGCTATCTGGAATCGCACGTGCCATTGGCCATCTGGAGGGGATGGGGTTTCTATCATGATCCGATGTGGGCTGGTTGGCTTACTGTACGGAGTACCCCGTATGTTAAGAACGGTGGCCCCCCTTTTATTAAATGGAGGTTCGAAGCCGGCCATCTGGGTAGATCCACCGAGATGGAAATCGTCAATGATGCTAGTATGGAGCCACGCAAGCGTGATGGTGCCATTTCTCTCCTAGAGGAAAAATTGAATGACCGAATATGTTCCTGCGTGAATACGAGTTGGAGGAGAGTTTAGAACTGTGGATTGGATTCTTTCTGGTTCTGGGGTGGCTCCGTAGTTCGTATCCTGAGGACAGTTTGGAGGCTATTGATCCAGTCAATTTATTCTGCGAGTCATGGGCGAGATTGGTTACATGTGGCCAGGCACCCATATATGTTGCAGTTCTTGCCGGAACGGACGGAGTGCCGATATTTGGTTCAAAAAATTGGACCTCCGCGGAGTGGTGAGAACAAGGAAATTGCGTGAAATATAACCGCTGGAAATGTCTGTTAAGGCGCACAACATGAGCAGTTCATTTGAGGGATGGACGAATAGGCTGACTCGGAATATAGTTGTTGAAGTGGTCGCCTAAGAATCGTTTCATCTGCCACGCGCGGCTGAGATTGAAAGAGGTACGGAGTACAGAGGCTAAAAGGTAAGCTGGCGACGAGGGGGGGGGGGTGTTAGTTCATTACAGGGGGGATACGGAGGATACACAGGCTAGTTGTAATGTAACGAGCAAGCCATGACGCGGACGATGGTTAATTAAGATTGCTGCGGATCGACGAGATAGACGCTTATCGCCATTTGGAAGGCCATCTTGACGGAGTACTGGCAGATACAGTTAAATCCCGCCTCATTCAATAGTTGAAAGGTTGACCCGATTTTACGAAGGGAGGGAGATGCGTTAGGGCTGGGTCTGTTGATTGGTCCGGGGATCTGGAGAAGCGCACCGACGTTAATTAAACAGTCGGTGGACGTCGTCACCTTAGTGGACCACGAGGGACTTGGGGGAGAAGGGGGATATTGGTCTGGGAGGCCCTTTCTTGGACTAGGGTCAGGGTAATTTGCGGTGCCAGGAACCAGAGCGTTTGGCTGAAAATTGGGTACAGAGGTGACTGGGACTGGCAGTGGCACAGGCACAGTGAATACGAAGGGGTCGGGAAGTAAGTTACTGTTTGCCCTCACTTGGAGCCCCTGCCGCTCACAGGTGCAGCAGGTCGGGAGTGAGCTGCCAGGGGGAAAAAGGAGCCTGATGGCCCTTGGCGGCCCCTGGCGTGGTGATCAGCACGAGTGCAGAATTAACCTTGCGGAGCATTATGGATAGGATGCACTCTGTAACGGGCTTGGCACAGAGCAGTTAGAAGATGATATGTATGTATGCCTGGCGGTAGAATAGGAACAGCCTGCTTCTCTGTACTTCGAACGGATACAGAGTCCACAGTACCAGAAGGCAAGAGGCGGGCGAACAGGCCGGTGCCCATGGATACGCCAGGCATTCGGCAGAGAATAACCAACGCTGATTGGTGTGCCTGGCTGGTTCCAGCCCGGCCAGGATGCTACATACTGCTGATTGGTTGACCCCTGTCGCAGGCTCATTTCGCCAAAGTCAAAGCATGGGCAAAATGGGTAAACAAATGGGCCTTCCATCAAGAAAAAAAAATTCGACTTCGCCCCACAGAGGATGCAGGAAGAGGGAAAAAGGAAAAGAAAGAAAGACTGCCAAGGCGACAAGGACAGTCGAGGCCTTTGACTCTAGGGATGCGAGGCTCCACCAGGGCAGTGTCCATACAAACAGAGTGTATCAATGTGTATGGATGTGTATTGTACGCAGCACACCCCCTTTTTTCTCGTAGTGGGGCGACGGGAACTTTTGTATGGCTGTGACGGTGACCGTACCACGCCCCCCCATACACACAAGACTCCTCCTCCCCCTGGGGCAACTCTCCTTCTTTCCCTTCCCTATTCACTACGAGTTTTCCTATCCGACCAGAGGGATTCGTCTCTCATTCACATTCATTTTACCGGGAAACCCCATCACTCTCTTTCAGCCTCGATTCTTCACTTTCTGTGTACAAAGCCCCCTTTACGAAAGCGCGCGACTGGTTTGCCGTTGATGTATGTGATGTGATGCCCGATCCCCTCCCCCTCAAGAGATGGTACGCCCTGGAGGATCTCAATGGTCGATGGATGCGAAACACGCCGAGGAGATTTGATTTGCTATCGAATTGCCTTCTTGCATCGTCAACTACGGCACAAAAGATGCGACCGATGTGGACGCTTGGGGCAGTGATGCGCGAGAGCCTAGACATGGGATCATTGAGACGGAAGGCAGACATGGAAATGGACTGTGAATGATTGAAGAGAATCGCAATGGCTGACCTTGTTTGAACACAACAACAGATTTGCAACTTAGAAACTCCACGCATTTCGAAATGAAGTTCACCAACTCCGTTGCCGTGACTCTCGCCACGGCGGGCTCCCTGGTGGCCGCCCACGGCCATGGCCACGCTCACTTCCACAAGCGCGCTGTTGAGACTGAGGTCGACACCGCTGTCGTCCCCGGCCCCACCGTCTACGACTTCGTTGTCCTCGAGAAGGGTGGTGACACCGAGGAGATCAGCAAGCAGGAGGCTTGCGAGGGTCTCGCTGACCACAGCCTCGAGTGGTACGGTAGCTCCATCGCCAACGCTTGCCCGACCAGCACCGCTACCCCTACTCCCACTCCCTCCAGCACCAGCACTTTCACCCCGACTTCCACTGTCACCCCTCAGGAGCTCCTCGAGACCTCTGCTGCTATCACCCCTAACAGCCCGTCTCCCACCACCACCGCTGAGCCCACTACCTCTTCGAGCTCTTCCACCTCCAGCGTTGTTGCCAGCAGCTCCAGCAGCTCCAGCAGCTCCTCCAGCAGCAGCTCTAGCTCCAGCTCCAGCGCCAAGGGCCTGACTGCCGAGTTCCCTGATGGCGAGATTGACTGTGGTACTTTCCCCTCCGATTACGGTGCCGTCCCTCTCGACTACCTTGGCCTCGGTGGTTACTCCGGTATCCAGTACGTCACCCTCCTCGACGAGGTGATCAGCGACATTGTCACTGCCGTTAGCGGTGAGTCTTGCACCCACGGCGCCATGTGCTCTTATGCCTGCCCTGCTGGTTACCAGAAGGCCCACTGGCCCTCTACCCAGGGCTCCACCGGTCAGTCCGTTGGTGGTCTCGAGTGCAAGAACGGTAAGCTGTACCGTACCAACAAGGAGCACAAGACCCTCTGTATCGAGGGTACCGGTGGTGTCTCTGCCAAGAACCAGATGAGCAAGCACGTCGCCATTTGCCGTACCGATTACCCCGGTACTGAGTCCGAGACTATCCCTCTGGGCCTTAACGGCGGCGAGACTCAGCCCCTGACCTGCCCCAACGGTGCTACCTACTTCCACTGGGAGGGCAAGTCCACCTCCGCCCAGTACTACGTCAACAACGCCGGTGTCTCCACTGAGAAGGGTTGCCAGTGGGGTGACGGTTCCTCCAACATTGGTAACTGGGCCCCCATGAACCTGGGTGTTGGTTACTCCAACGACGCTACCTGGTTGTCCATGTTCAAGAACGAGCCCACCACCGATGCCGACCTCGACTTCGCCATTGAGCTCGTTGGTGACGTCTCCGTCAAGTGCAGCTACGACGGCAAGGGTAACTTCTACCAGGACGGCAAGAAGGTCACTTCTGGCAACGGTTGCACTGTAAGTTTAGCAGAATCACCATTAAATCATCACCTTTCTAACATTCATCGCAGACCTCCGTCACCTCCGGCTCCGCCACCTTCGTCTTCAAGGAGTCCTTGTAAGCGTCTCGTCCAATCCTCGAGAAAATACAGGCCTATGGCCTTGAATGAGTTCTTTTCGCATTTTATTCCCACTTTCAAAGCGCTGTGAGGAAGTAACTATCCGCTCCGCGCTTTGTCTGTGTTTCTGTCCATATCACGGTTTGTCACTTGAAGGGTTGCTTTCTTCTGTGTATCTTAAATTTTATCTGTTTTATGAGGGGTGATTTTGGAAGTGGAAATCCAATCATTGTTACTTTTTTTTCTTTCTAATACCCTGCAGGGCGAATCACTTTGTTCCTGTCCAGGGATTCCTTTCTATCTGATTAGACTTTATCTCAGAGCTTCAACTGTGCAACCCTTTGATCAGATACTTTTTATGATTCCCTTCTGCTCTGAGTTATTTCACCTCGGCTTACTTCTTGCCTGCATCTTACTGTTCCCTCTTGATGGATCTTCCCTGGGTGTGGCCGCTCCCGATTCACTCAACTCGAGCGTTGCCTGGACTGGCCCTGAAGCCCTTCACCAATCACCTCTTTTAGCATTTTCATTTCACCAATCCATGATTCATGACTTTCATAGCGAATCTTCACCCACTCTGCTCGTAAACACAACCTCAAAATGTTCTGCATCACCCTTGGTCTTGACCGAACTGGATCCCCCTTCCCAGCATATCCACCAGAACTTGACCGCCTACCAAACAACCCGCCTGTTCGAGAATGTACATGTACTTGCCTGCTGGCTTAAGTATGCAACGACATGTTACGCAAAACAGCAACGATCGCCAATCTCCAGAGTAACAAAACAGTAACCTATCTCCCCTAGATCAAGAATGTGACCTATCGATCTGGCAGCCGCGCTCCGATGAAGCTGTAGCTGTCCTCTAGCTTAACTGTATCTGTATTATCTGCTAAGTTCCACCTCCACGGACCACTTTGATCCATCATATACATATACGGTATACCCTTGCTTCTGGAACTTTATGTATAGGATAACCTCCGTGCAGAACCTCCGAAAGATTCGCCCGGGTTAGTGCTGGACTGGACTGTAGTTGCGCATGCATTGGAATTGCCCTCTTTTCGCCTAGGTGTTTGTACATTATCTTTGATTTATTTCCGCGGGACTGAACTAGTTGCCTCCATAATGTAGGACTGCCAGCTGATCCGGTTGTTTGGGGCAGCTGGCTGTCCTGCATTCCGATAGTCTCCCGGGCATTGTCTGTCTGGCCCCGATGCACTTCCGCCCCGGCATTTTCGGCGCAATTTTCATGCTCGTAGTCCTGGAGACAGGACCCTTCGACTCTGGCGATGTGCATCTCAAATCTCATTCTTTTGGTTGCGTTTTCTGATCTAGATGCTAGGTTGCGGGTTTATTGCGTGGAGTACATAGATGTCCTGTAGATATAGCATAGCTTCATCCTACAGTATGGTACTTGCATGAGTGTCACTGGCAGTGCTTCGCCCGCCCTTCGGATTGCGGTCAGTGGTTTTTGTCTAGCTTAAGCGAGTTTGCTTATGCATATCCAGCCTGGTGGACTTCATGGAGGGGTTGGGGTTTTTTTTTTTTTCTTTTCGCCCCGCTTGGCTGCTTTGTATCTGGACGGTCTTTACGGTGTGTCTTGAAATGGAAAGTTTCTGTTTCGGTCGAGTGAGGGCGTTGATTGATTTCTTTCTTTTGGGAAAATATCGTAAGCTTTTAAGCTATCTCTAGTAATTTCCAAATAGGATTTCTTTCATATACTGTCAGATCTTTGCTAATTCTTTTGGTTTACTGGTTGGTCGTTGACGCGGCGTAAGGTAAAGCAAACCACGCGCCTTCTGAACCCCGCGGAGTAAAATTTGCTAGCGCGTCAGTTCACGTTCGATACCCACTCTGCCAGCATGTCATTGCCTTATTCTGAGGCTGGGAATTAGTTCGAAATGTTCCTTCAGAGTGTAGAATAGGCTTCTTCCTCTCCAATTGGGCCCAGGTAATTCCGTTGAATCTGTGTCTGAATGTGTGTTGACGTACCTCGGCATTGGCTGTAGAGGTGTAGGCTTCGTGTTGAGTGGGAAATCAGGATTTTCGCAGTTCCTCCTGACATTTTCCCTGCGAGGCGTACCAGTGAGATTATCTCCATTTCCAGATCGCCGACTACCATGACGACTGGAGCATGCCAGTGTCACTTTGCATACCTACTGTCAGTCACTTTCTCATACTTCGATACTCGCGTGCCCAGACCCACATCCACATCACGTGATTTCAGACGCGACCGCGCTTTGCTGGGAGAGCAAGAGTATAGATCATCGTAAGACACGCATGAAGGGTATCAATGGGTATGGATATTTTTACTTATATTTAATGACATATTGTTACTATGAAGACTTTCAATGGTCAGAACTACTGTAATGCTTTAATAGACACTGTACTAGGTGTACCCTAGTGGAGCCCGTAACCCTCGTCGGCGCCTATCGAACGCGTCGGGCTGTAAGCGTGCATTTCCGCGCAGAACGAGACGCTCCGCCCCAGGACATTCCACCACACACCTTTTTCTCTCTGCCTTTCCTCCCTTCCCTGACCCTCCAAACCCTTCCCCCCTCTTTTTGTGAGGTTCTAAGTGGTCCTACTACTGGCCTTGATCCTACTCTACCTTTCTTCATTTTTCTTATTTACTCTCTTCTCCCGGTCACCGAATTGTTACGCGGTGACGCGAGTCCTCGAGCTCGACTCGCCTCTCATCGAGAAAGGAGCTCGTGTGGGATTAACCAACAGGATACCTGGATCTCTCAATTCCACTAACTATGGATACCACTCCCACTCGGAGCAGCCTGGCTCCTATTGCCGGCACAAAGCGTCCTGCGTCTTTGCTGCCGGCCTTTGAGCCCTTGAGCTCATCCCCTTCTCTGCCTCGCCCACAGAAGCGTGTGGCTCGTGAACCCGCCGTCTCGACATATCCCACGCCAGTCCCGACCTCCTCGACTCATATTATGTCCTCGTCGCCCCCGGGTGTCGCCTCTCGCCATGCTGTCCGCCGTACCTTCTCAGCAACCTCTGAACGAGCTCCCTTGTCAACTGTGCCGGAACTTATGCTACCAGAGAATGGGGAACCGCTGCTCATGGGTCGATCGAGTGCTTCATGCCAACACCAGTTGGCTAACAGCCGTATGATCTCTCGTGTTCATGTTAAGGCTACCTATAAACCGGCACCGAACCCCTTCGATCGAGACAGGGTTGAGATTATGTGTATGGGATGGAATGGGATTAAGATCCACTGTCAAGGAAAGAAATACGATTTGGCCAAGGGAAAAACATTCACGTCGGATATTAAGGATGCTGATATCATGATTGATGTTCATGAATCTCGCGTGTTGGTGCAATGGCCCCGGAACCACAACGACGATGATCGGAAGGACTGCCCGTCCACCGACTCGGAACAGACCTGGGACGAGGGTACCCCGACTCAAAGGAGACCCCTTCGCACTCTACAAGATAGTCCCTTCCCTGAGAATCAACGTTTGGCTTCGCCCGTATCCCCGTCTCCCGCGGTGCAACGAGCTATCCCGCCGTCCTCGCCGCTTTTCACCCCCTCGCGTTCCCGGGCCCCCGTGGTTGTATACGAAGATGAAGGATCTCCATTGAAGCGTCACAATACAGTTGGGTGTATCACTTCGCAAAGTGCTCGCCGTGCGAGCGTCCTCTTGCACGGCTCGCAAGGAAGTGACCTGGGTCGGGTCGACGAGGACTCAGATGAGGATAATGATGAGGAGAATGACCCTATCGTTCACTCCTTTGGACCGTTCGGCGAGAACCTGCTGCCTCGTATGGCCTCATTCCACGCAGGTGACTCGCCCGTTCGCTCTGCCCGTTCTCCACGAAGCTTGCTGCCGGCCCAACCTCTCCGACCAGTCATGTCTCCCAAGCAGTCCTCCCACCACCAACGCGAAAAGTCCGAAGAACTTCCCAAGCCTTCAATTGATGACGAAAGCATCGATCGAATCCGTAACCACGCCGCCAACCAGCTCGCCTTCTCCCGTCTATCTTCTACGCCCTTCTCCACCATCTTAAACAATCTCCCTCCCGAGATCCGCAAGTCCATTGGAACAGCCACCGGCCCTTCGGCAGCTGCTATCCGCTCGATCCTTGAGAACTCGGAATGCATTGGAAAGGTCTCTCGCCAGGGTAAGGATGCCGCTGGCAAGCCCCTTGAGGCGGAGTATTACTATGTGCCGGACTTTGACCATGACCCGACACGCCTGGAGGCTCACAAGATGGGCAAACCGGGGCTGCGCAACTGTCGTAAGCAGCACAAGGTTTGTTCTTCCGAGTCCTGTTTTGATGCGAGCATAAAGCTAACCTTTTCTTAGCAATATTTTTGGCGCAAGCCGAAATAAAGACAAGATTAGATTGTAACCCTTCTTCTCTTGCATGCGCCTTTCTCGTCAGATCGGCCTTTTTTTGTCGTACATATTTGCAGTGTTATTGATCACCCTAGCTGAAAAAAGAGGTGAATCGCATAGCGTGGCGTGAGGCATACCCTGATTTTAATCTGTTTTATCCTTTGTTTTCTTCTGGTTCTCTTTTTGTGCTCATCCTTCTGGGTTCTTGGTTTCTTTGTTTCTCAATCTTTCACTCCTCCTTGCCCACTACAACTCTTGTCTTGTTTGTTTGTCTTCTTCACTCGGAAGTGTACGATGTGTGCAGCGTCACAGCAATTGTGTATCTGTTTGCGTTTTCATGCGTGATGCTTTTTACGGCCGATTTCCTTCCTCTCAACCCGTCCCCAGTTTCGCAGCTCGCAGTTCGCATCCTTGTCTCAAGTCATCCTGGCGAAGATGCCAGGCTCCTTGTCCTGGTATTGCTAATCACATGATGGGATATCATTTAATGTTGTCCTAGATCGCGCTTGTGTATCTTATCTCTATCTCTCTTCCTGCGCTACTTTTCCCTGACTCTTTTCTGTCTTTTTTTTTCCCGGCTGACTCGAAGAGTCTTGAGCGTTGGATGCCGTCATGACTTGTACGTTAGCTCGTTCAATTTTAAAAGCGTTAGTTTTTTATCTCGATGTTGAGTTAGGGTAGAGTTCTCGTGTTGCTTGAAGCTATACTGCTTTCGTGAGGTACCGATGCCTGATTGGATTGTATGTCAGCTGCGGTAGTCTCCTACTATGTACGGTGAGTGAGGTAGATCAATTCTTTACTAGGTATATGCAGTGCTTGTTTGTATTCACAGATAGCTACTTAGTACTATTCAATTCAATTTTGATAAATCCCTGATACGTATTTGAAACTACTACAGTACCAGGTAACTAACTACACAGCTCACTAGACTTGGGATGTTCAACCCTATAACCAGACGCAGCGATAGTTACCACTTACCAAGTAGCAACAGTACCCTATACTCCATGGAAGTTTAGATTCACGTCATACGATCAAACTTCCCACCGAGAATCCCTGACAAGTCCGGGGCGATTGATTCCAGCATTGAAGAAGTATCGTCATCACTGTCGCCACTCGATCCCCGCATCTGACCAGCTTTATAATTCCAACCTGGTAGATCCAACCTTGGAATCCGAGCTTGATCACACCAGACGAGATATTGAATTAACTTCAAAATACTACGATATCCATCAATATATCCGCAAATGGAATCTACTACTAGTACCAATACCCACCACCAAGGCGCATTTCCCGATCGGTCTCGACACACTGCCTTGGAAGAAGCCACCCTCATCCCAGGCCACGCAGATGACTTGAACTCGACGAGCTCGCTCGAGAGGAATGATAAATCCGAGGATCAGGCAGAGTCAACCTGGCAGCCCCGATTCGACCGTCGGCAGAGCTGGAGTAATCAGGATCGCAAGCATCAATTGCAGGAACGGCTGCTGAATGTTGAGGGGAGTCGGGAAAGGGGATTCACGGAGATGAGGAGTGGGAATTAGGAGGTTAAATGCAAAAGTTAAAAGCAGTGTCTGTTTCTGAAGGGTCTCTGTGGGCTCTTTCATGGTGGTTATGGCTATGGCCATGGCTATGGACCCCCACTGGCTGCTGTTCAGATAGTGGGGGTTTGATTCTTCTCAAAATGGTGGGCAAAATGTGAAAAGAGTGAGTTAGTTGAGCTAAGTAGGTATGTGATTGAGTCAATCTCAGTGTTATTCCAGTGTTCACTCGGTGTTCATTCGGTGTTCATATCATTTGTAGATGCACCATAGATGTACAGCCAAGTGCAATTGCAAAGGCAGAGGCAAAGGCAAAAGTGACCTCAACCTCCGAACTCCGCACCGCCTTGGATTTCAGCCCACTTCTCTATCTCTCCCGCTTCCAGATTACCCATACTCCCTTCTCCTTCATCCTGCATCCTTCTAGTGCTTTCATTTACCCACTTCCTCAATGTGGCGTCCAAGTCACTGCCATTCTCCCCCAGACTTTCTGAGAGGATCTCACTGAATCGGCCGTGAAACGCACACACGGCCATGGATCGCCAAAAGAAAAGTACGCCGTCTAGAGAGCTCCCACCTTCCTCACCCCGACCTATTAACACTGTTCTGGCTATAGGAGAACTTCGCGATCTGAACGAGAAAGCTTGGGCAGGCGAAACTGGTAACGAAATCCACTCCCCTCCCTCCCTTCCAACACCCTCACCCTCACTCACCCACATTTAAGATCAGCCTTCTGTCCTGACACTAACTCTCCACCCCGCAGATGTCTTTCCCGTCAGCAAATCGCTCGATTCAGCCCTAAAGAAGAACACCGCCTTCATCAAGCGTCTACGAACAGGCATCAGCGCCTCCGCCCTCTCCACCTTCCTCTCCGATATCCGCACCCTCTCGCTACACAAGTACCTATCCGAGATAATTTCCGCCTGCTACGAGGGCCTGTCGAAGCTAAAAACCCCCGGCGAGATAGCCGTCGGCGTCGAAATCGTCGCCGCACTACACCAGCGCTTCGGCCCCGCAGAGTTCACCCGCTACATTGGCTGGTTACTCGGCCGCGGTCTAACCTCGCCGGACAAAGCCTCGCTCAAACAGCTCAGCCAGGAATTCCGCGAGCGCGAGGAGAAAGAGCGGTTAGCCCGCCACCGTGTCCTCCTGCGCGTTGTCACGGAGCTCTGGCTCGTTGGCGTTCTTAGGACTCTGGATGATGTGGAGCGGCCTGATGATCTGGGTGTGAAAGGGAAGGACCCCGCGAATAAGGCCGAGGCACCCGTTCTCAAGCAGAAGTTCCCTGCCGCTGCGCGCGATCCGGAAAAAGCGGCTGAGCCGTTTCCGCTGGAGGTGCTTAAGGATCTTTTGGGGCATGATCGGGACCATGCGAATTTGCCGCTTGCTGTGCTCTTTGTGAAGAGCTTTAGTTGGGATATCCTGGGGACGCGGTTGGCGGATGAGGGGCGGAAAACGGTTGAGGCGGACGGGGTGACGACTGGTGGTACGGGTGGTGAGAATGAGAATGCTGAGAGTTCGGACTTGGCTGTTGATGCGGACCCGCCGTTGATTCCGGAGAAGATGCAGATGCGGTTCAAGAATATTCTGAATCGGTACCTGGATGATGTTAAGGCGCATGTTGTGCGGGATCAGAAGGCTTTATCGAATCAGAGCCGTCGCAATGCTGAGGCTTATGTGAAGAGCGGGGAGATCTTTGAAGATCGGCAGTCCAATTTCGAGAAGCAGACGAAAACGCTTGATAAGCTTGTTGCGAATACGCAGGTGCTTTGCGAGGCGCTTGGTGCCGAAATGCCTGATCTGGTTGAGAAGGAGACGACTGATGCTTCTGCTGGTGGTGGCATTGGATTGGTTAAAACTACAGATTACCTTCGTGGTCAAGGGGACGGTGCCGGCATCTGGGAAGATGAGGAGGAGAGGCGCTTTTATGAGAATTTGGTGGATCTGAAAGGCAAAGTTCCCGCCGTGCTTCTGGAGGACGGCAAGAAAAAGAAGACCGAGGGCGAGGATGCTGGGAAGAAGAAGGCTGATGGAGACAGCGCAGTCGAGTCGCCTTCTGAGAAGACTGAATCTGCGGACGAAAAGGCTGCTGCTGCTGCCGCTGAAGCTGATGACCAGTCTACCGCCATCGCTAGCAAGACTGTGGGCGCGCAAGTCGATGCTCTACTTGGGAAACTTCCTGATCTGCAGAACAAGGACCAAGTGGACCAGTTCGCCTTGGACTTCTGCTTTGTCAATTCCAAGGCTTCTCGGAATAGGCTTGTCAAGGCTGTTTCGGATATCCCCAAGGGCCGGGTTGATCTCCTTCCTCTTTACTCGCGCCTGGTGGCTACTCTTGGGCAATATCTTCCCGATATTCCCCAGGGCCTGACGACCTACCTTGATGAAGAGTTCCGAAGTCTACAGCGGAGAAAGTCGAAGGAGTTCCTTGGACAAGTTCGCATGAGTAATGTACGATATCTCGCCGAGCTGACCAAGTTCGGCGTGGTGCCTGAACACATCATTTTCCATTGCTTCAAGGTCTCGTTGGATGATTTCTCTCGTATGAACATCGAGATCATTGGGAACCTGCTCGAAAACTGCGGTCGTTATCTACTCCGCAACCCCGAGACTTCGCCCCGTATGGCTTCTTTCCTAGAAACACTAAGCCGAAAGAAGACCGTCCAGCACATCGGTCAGCAGGAACGCATGGTGATTGAAAATGCGATCTACTATGTGGACCCACCCCCGCGGCCTGCAATCCAGCAGAAAGATCGGACTCCCATGGAGCAGTACATTCGCCGACTGATCTATCTTGACATGAACAAGCGCAACTACACCAAGATCCTGAAGTCGATTCGAAAGCTGCACTGGGAGGAACAAGAGGTGGTCGATATCCTAGAACGTGTCTTCAGCAAGCCTGTCAAGGTTAAATATGGCAGCATCCACCTGCTTGCAATTCTTGTCAGCGCGCTATACCGATATCACCAAGACTTCGTCATTGGCGTGGTCGATAATGTTCTGGAGCAGATCACGCTAGGTCTGGAGCAGAACGATTTCAAGTTTAACCAGAAGCGTATTGCGGAGGTTAAGTATCTAGGTGAGCTGTATAACTACAAGATGATTGATTCTCCCGTCATCTTTGATACGCTGTACCGCATCGTGACCTTCGGCCATGAAGGAGGCACTCCTATCCCAGGAAGGATCGTCATGCTAGATCTCCCGGATGATTATTTCCGCGTTCGCCTGGCTTGCACGCTCCTTGATACCTGTGGTCACTGCTTTGACCGTGGATCAGCGAAGAAGAAGCTAGATTTCTTCCTCACCTTCTTCCAGTACTACCTCTTCACCAAAGATCCCATGCCGATGGACGTCGAATTCCTCGTCCAAGACACATACTCCGCTCTCCGTCCCCAGTGGAAACTCGCCACAGACCCCGAAGAAGCGACTCGCATTTTCAGTGAAGCCGTCGCGCAGAACTACAACATGCCAGACTCGGAGCGGCCCATTGAGGTAGACGAGGAGGACGCCGAGAGCAGCTCTTCTGACGAGGGTCTCGAGGAAGACGCGATCCCGGACATCGAAGATGAGCAGGAATCTAGCGATGAGGCGGAGGAAGCGTCCGGGCCGAACCCGGAAGCCGAAGCCGATGACGAGAGCGAGTCGGAGGACGAACAAATCATCGTCACGCGGCAGGAGGAGGAACGCGATCCAGAAGCCGAGGCTGAATTCGATCGGGAATTCGAGAAGATGATGTCGGAGAGTGTGGACTCGAGACGCTTCGAACGCAAAGCTATCTTTGATATCCCGCTGCCAATGAAGAGACCTGCTCGAGAGAATATCTCTGCCGATTCACCTGGTGAAATTGAGGTACCGGAACCCGTTGCTCCGCCTAAGACGATGGCTTTCTCCTTGATGACGAAGAAGGGCAATAAGCAGCAGGTAGGAATATCCCCGCGCCGCCCCTCCCAAGAAGCCACTGGCAATTACTAACGCAAGCAGACTCGCACTATCGACCTTCCCTCCGACTCAAGTTTCGCTGTCGCTATGCGAACTCAGCAACAAGCTGATCGAGAAGAGCAGCAGCGCATCAAGAACTTGGTCTTGAACTACGAAGCATCGAATGAGAATGAGACTACAGAGAGTAAGATTTATCCCATACCCAAAGCCAAATCCAGACCCCGGCAAAGCAAGAACGCATAAAAGTTGGACCTTGGCCCAAAGTTTAGAACCAGCCTAACATATCAACCCAGCCGACTTTGAAAAACGCATCCCCGCAAACCAGCGTCTCGATAAATCCACCGGAGCCAGAACAGCCTTCCGCTCCCGCAAACTCCAACTCAGCGACGTCAACTGGTAACGATAGCCCTAAAGCGTTTCACGTTAGTTCACAAAGAACTCGAACTCAGCCTCACCCTTGCCCCTTGTCCCGGGCCTTCTCTGTCTCTCTCGCTCTCGTTGTCCACGGCATAGTCCTGCTAGGATGAAATGAGCCATTACCACCGGCAGCAACGGCAAGCTGAGCTGAGCTGAGCTGAGCAAAACCTAATCAACGCTCTCCCTCTTGTTCGTGTCCGTCAAACTCGGTGCCACTACGATTCCACCGAGAGACAGCAGCAGATGGGAAGTTACGTTACGTTACTACCTCCCCTCCCGCAGCGTATAGCGGAACAGCTGTTCCAGCCGAATGGCAATGGTAGCGGATGCGTTTGCGTTAGCGTTTGCTTACCCACGCCCCCTCCCTCCCTATCCTACTCGCTTAGTTGAGCTTGTGAGACACTACCTTTTAGGGTGGAGTAAAGTCGGAGGGGACTGGTGGTGTGGATTATCACGAAGGGTGGTGGAAGTGGATGTGGGAGGGATGGGGATAGGATAGGATCGAATACTAGTACATGATGATATGAAGTTTTATTTTTTTGCTATGGATGGAATTGAGAATTGTCACGCTGAATTATTACTTTACCTGCTGTGTTGAATGGGTGCTCTTTGGATTATAAATGCTGGTAGTTCCCCTTGATCGCCTTACTGGCACATGAAACTAAAAAATAATCAATAAAATATACACTCGACTATTGATACAATAATTTAAATGTATCAATTTGTGAGTTCTAAGTTTTCATATAGCTTCTTGATAGAACGACTATTCTCTGCACATCTTCCGCTGATTTCCAGTGAATGCTATAAACGCATCTGCATAGCCATCCACATCTTCACATTCCTCCTGATTCATCTATTTCTCTCCAAACTGCATCTTCTTCTCCTTTCTAAGCTCGAACCTTGCAATTTATAAAGCGAACTATTAGAGGACTTGATGTGCAAGACTCTAGCAATTTGCCACTTCACAGGGCTATCCGAGCTCCTAAGACTGCCCATCTGAAGGTTCGGCACATCATAGCTCTTGTTGTTTGGCAGATGAAAAGCAGAAGGATATGTTATAGCCTCGTGTTCCCATACTAGGGTCTGATTCTGCAGGACTGTTTTGAGCGAATTGATTCATGTCTTTGGTCTTCTAGAAATGGTCAGCTTTATACACCCATAGTACTGTAGAGCCTACCTGTGGTGAGCCAAAACAACTATTGAGGAATCCAAAATTGCGGAAGTAATTCAAGAATTGAAACATAGCCAAGATTAGATCTAAGTTGAGGTATATTGAAGGTAGGTAGACTGCACTGGGTGGAATTTATACACAAGTCTTCTGGGGATCTGTCTGATCGTTATTACCTAGTGAAAAGGGGAATGCGCTGTGGCAGTCTGTCAAGCAGACGGGTCGAGAGCGAGAACAACACCAACACCAG
>JAMAGY010000100.1:0-30840 GCA_023626415.1 Penicillium sp. S1701
CCTACGACACTACACCTACGACACTACGCCTACTATACTATGCCTACTACGCCTACTACACTATGCCCACCACACTATGCCTACCACACTACCTCAACCTGAAATATATATCACTCTTATATATTCTGTATTCCTACACCACCTCAACCTGAAATATATATCACTCTTATATATTCTGTATTCTCTCTCTCACCCACTCACACTATATTATATCTCTCACAGAACCAGTAAAATACCTCTACCAGAACCACTGTCTCCGTTCGAAACTCTCCCTCATACATCACCAGTAGTCCCTGTCGAATCTCCTCGACCTTCTGAGACAGACCTAGCTGACCCCACTGCTCACCCATCTCACTAGATATCCACTTCCGATGATCTACTACCATCTCAAAAAACCCTGCTAGTATACCGCTCCCAATACACACCATATCAAGACTCTGATAGTCGCCAGCCCTACTACCATGGCAGATCACACTAGGTAGTAAACACCTGTAACAGCAGCTATCAGCCTGAAATTGTAGCCGTTCTCGCCGTCGGTGAAACCGATCAATTCCTCGTTTAAATCGCTGGCATTGCCGTGTAGAATGCCCATTCCACAAATCAGATGGATCTCGTTCACTAGGATCTATATATCTTATAATCAGTATATTATATTAAATTGTCTGCTTCTCTCTCTGCTCTCATCCCTCACTAGTGGCCACTAACCACTGACCACTCACCTACTACTCACTACTCACCACTCACACTAATAATATATAGACCACAACTTACCTAGTTTTCGAATCAGACAGAATAGACACACTCCGTCTCGGAAGCTCAGAATCATCTCTATCAGTCGCTCTCGTCGATTGCTGGCAATCCGACCAGCCACCCGGCTGGCCTGGCTCTGCTGAGAGAGCTCCGCTGCTCGCTTCTGACAGAGATCGCACGCCCGCTCACCCTGACCACAGTGCTGTGTAGCTGTCTGGTTGTAGAACTTATTAAGCACACGTCGTCGACACACCTGCTCCGACACTAGTTCATTAAAACCAGTGGTCTCTTCGCTCAACACGTCTAGCAGAGTTTGACCTGACGGTTGACCTGACGGTTGACCTGACGGTTGACCTGACGGTTGATCTGCTGTCTGACCTGACCGTTGACCTGACCGTTGACCTGACCGTTGACCTACTGCCTGACCTACTGCCTGACCTGCTGTCCTCAGTTCGCCCGCTCGTAGAAGAATATAGGCATCTCCAACCCGCCCACTCCTACGTGCTAGCCGGCCAGATCCCTGCATAAATGAGCTGAGTCCCCACCCACCATACAGGAATATAACTAGTCTGCCTATCTGGCCCTCTGTCTGCCTATCAGTCTGGCCATCAATCTCCCAGGCTTCCTGTCTGTCTGGGGGATACCTATGTGGGTACACATCTAGCCATCCTGCCCACTCTAACCTAATACCCAGCAACCTATGCCACTGCTAGCAGAACAGAATATATAGTTGCTAGTCCTTGCTGGACAGACATGCTAACTATGTTGGCTGCCATTAATGATTCTATATTTTGCTAATAATTAGACTAGCCCTACTGTACTATACTAACTAGCTTCCTGTCCACATAATAAAGTATACATAAGGAATAAAATATGGTCAGCTACACTACAGCATAAATCTATCTATCCAGTAAACACAAGAACCAGTTCATTCAAACCTCACCCTCTCTCTAGTTATATATATATACTAACAGCAGCAGCCTCACTCCTGTAAGTCCTTCTCCCTAGTCTAACCCCTTCACTCCTTCTGCCCTAGATCTCTGGTATAGGTTATTATCTCCTAAGACCGCTTCTGTAGAAGCTCTTAGAGAGTGGTCTAGTAAGCAAGATATTAGTAGACAGATACTAGAGAATAATAGAGAGGAAATAACAGAGAAGAGGATACCCTATCTATTACTAGAGCTACACTACACTAGCAGGCTCACCATCTGTAGTGTTAGTAGTAGCCAGAGCCTTAGTAATAGCTATATAGGCCTTATCATATCTCTGCTGCTCTTTATAGAGCTTAAAGAGCCTCTAGATAGTCCTAGAGTCAGTCTAGTGATAATAGTGTGTCAGTAACAGCTAGAGAGAAGAGGCCTAGGAGAAGATAAATACACTGTTTAATAGGCAGGGCCTAGAGGATATTTAGTGATAGATATAATAATAACAGCAGAGAAATAGTAGTCAGAAGAAAGATAGAGAAGAGAAGATGAAGTGTAGTAGAGAATAGGCTTTTATATATAGTGCTGAATACTGCCTTGTTTACCTAAACCTTAGATATCTATAAGAGATTTACTAAGGCCTCTGTCATCCTATTTGCTTTTTATTCTTTATCTGCTAACTGCTTCTTTGTCTGCTAGCTGCTTCTTTATCTGCTAGCTACTTCTTTATCTGCTAGCTACTTCTTTATCTACTAGCTAGCAGGAAAAGCGCAGCAGAGTGATTATATATAGTAGCTTAGATTAACCTCTGAAGTATAGAAGTATAGAGGATACTAGATATATTTATAGTTAAGAAAAGGATACTTAGGATATCTAGGGGCTAATCAGATAGCCAGATACCCTATATACTCTGTACTGTACTGTTAAATATATTTATACCTATCTAGATAGGCTAGTTATCTGAAAGACAAATCTCTAGCTTCTAAGCTATTAGTAGTAACACCTAGTAAGATAGAGAGCCTGTGCTTCCTGGCCAAATATATAGTGATCCTTAGCCAGATATTTAGAGCCTTACTAGTGGTTTAAATAAATCACAGGACAGTTTAGGAACTAGCAGCGGACCTCCTATATTAGGGGTTTAAGGCCAAGGATTAGCTAGATGGGCTGTTAAGCCTAGATAGCCTGATAGGTATACTTAATAGCTAGAAGGCTAAGTGAGTGGATGGCCTAGCAATAGTTCTGCTGAACAGCCTGATCCCCCTAAGAGAGATAGCGGAATATATAGCTGGCAGGGTCCTTAGTAAATAGCTCACTACTATATATCTTGTAGATCAGAAGCTGGTAGGCTGTATTATAGTATAAGAAGATAGGCAGGTAGCCAGATATAAGCTCTGTAGATAGTTAGGTCAGCTTAGCTAAGATATAGTAGGACAGAGAAAGGGTAAGAGATCGCAAGGTAGACTATATAGAGGTAGGACTCTAGGAGCAGATAAAGAAAAGGTGGCTAACTAAGTAGAGGTGTGATCTTTAATGGATCTTCTAGGGCGGATATGTCTAGGTCTTCTAGTGTAGATATGTCTGGATCTCTCAGAGTAGATATGTCTAGATCTCCTAGAGTAGATATGCCTAGATCTTCTAGGGTAGATATGTCTAGATCTCTTAGGGTAGATATGTCTGGATCTCTTAGGGTGGATGGATCTAGGTCTTCTAGTACAGATAGATCTGGATCTTCTAGCAGAGATAGATCTTCCTGTGAGAATAGATTAGGATAACACTGCTGTTTTGCCAGAGGTGTTGTTGCTGTGATATCTGCTAGCTATTTGCTAGTATAATACTGTCTCTGGTAAGGTGGTAGTATAGCTGTGGTGCTAGATAGATGGGTGCTAGTGTCTGCTATAGCTAGACAGACAGGACTAGAGGTTAATTGGCTCTGTGTGCTAGGGCTCCTAAGATTTAGGAAGGTATGCTATATATGTGATATCTGTATATATGCCTAGAGCAGTGCAGGCTGTAGCCTAGTAGGGAATGCGCTATTAAGGCTATATTCTTGTGCCTGCTACTGAGGCCGGTGGCTACTTTGCTATGTAAATACTATCTCTAGATTAGCACTAGGACCTCTATTCTTAAGAAGGTTAATAGATAATCTAGCTCTCTGAATATGCTTCTCAGTGATGCTAATAGAGAGCTGTTGGTACTGATGGGAGTTAACTAGCTGACCTCAGATCTTATAGATAGCAGTAGTAAGGAGGTAGTGGAATTGTTTAGCTGTCTAGTCTTGTCTCTGCAGATAAGATCAGAATAGAAGCTAGTTCTTAGGGCTAGGTTAAATCTGTAGTCCTTGCTGTTCCTGGTGGAGTAGCTCTGTAAAAGGCTGGATATAGACTAAATACAGGAAGAGAATATGGCCTATCTTAGTAGAAAGAAACCGGGCTATATTAAACTTATAGCTAGTATACTGCTTACTCTTAGTATACCGGATTATATAGACTATCTCTGACTAGTAGATATAGAAAGTATGCTCAGTATAGAGGCTATTAGTGTACTCAATCCTAAAGAGCTCTTTTAGGCGTGGTATCTGCCTCTCTATAGTGATCAGGATACTAGTAATATGCTCTAGCAGCTGCTTATAGTGCTGTAGGTACTAATGGACAGTACTTTCTTTCTAGGCTCTATAATATATTAATATATATAGGGTATTATCTGTAGTAGCCTGAGTAAGTTAGAAATAGCAGTAGCGGAGATAGTTAACAGAATTGCTTATAAAGGAGTGGCTAGGGCGATAATTAGTAAACTAGTTCTGAATAATATCTAGACTTACTACTAAGTAGAGGCTAAGCAGAAGAGTGTTATAGAGAGTCTCTGCTTCCTAAATAAAGTACTCTGGCAGTGTATAGAATACTGCTATACTGAGCCTGAGGTCTCCTAGTATTACTATATTCTTATTTATAGACTAATAGAGAAAGACACTAGAAGGGTCTAGCTTTGCTTAGTGTTTACTAAATTTACGGAGGCTCTAGAACTCCCCTAGTAGGGTAGAGCAGCCAGGAAGTATGAATTAAGTCCGCAGAGCTTATAGAGAGATTAGATAGTCTCTTAATAGCTGGTATGGCCGCTAGAGGAATAGATATGTCTAGTATAGGAGTATATACTTAAGACAGAGAAGCCGCTAGATATAGATTAGGGCAGAGAGATTAGTAGTATAAATCTGTGCTAGGAGAAAATACTCCCTATCTGTACTAATCCTAAGAATCTTACTAAAATAGATAAGAATACTAGACTGCGTCTAGCTATTATAGAACTCCTCTAGACTGAGTGATATATAGAGCTTAAACAGAGTCTCTAGTAGCTAAGGCGTATAATAGTAGATTAGTATAGTAGTAGAGCTGCTAGCTATAGGATAGCAGATTATGTCCTGGGAGCTGTTAGTTCTTAGACTAATATAGCTAGTGTTATCACTGTCACTATTACTGTCTCTGCTATTACTACTACTACTGTTATTATCACTATCTCTATCTCTGTCTCTATTATCTAGGTCTAGACCTGTTCCTAGGGCAGATAGCTGGCAGAGACTCTCCTCACTATTTAGATTATAGTTACTCTCTTTCTGTAGAGAAGGCTTTCCTAGTAGATTATTCTAGGATATCTTTCTTGATAGGGCTATAGTTATAGCTATCTTCTAGTATGCAGGTACAGGGCCTAGCTTCTTGTTTACCTGTCCTGATATACCTAGTAGTGCAGTACTAACAGCTTTACTAGCAGATAGGGTATATACTTCTTAAGCACTATACTGCTGAGTAGTATTAGTTACTAGATAGAAGCTATACTAATCCCAGATCTACTGCAGTTCCTGCTAGTACTATAGGCTTAGCTAAAGCTTTAGAATCTGCTATGACAGCTCAGAGCCTAGACAGAACACCTACAGAGTAAAGATAATAAACTTCTTCTAGGTCTAGCGATAATACTGTTAACTTTAGACAGACTCTAGAGAACTAAATAGCTGCTAGGATAGTTAATTAGGTAAGTGACTCTTAAGCTAGATCAGGATATAATATCTAGTATATTATATAGTCTCCTCACAGTGGTCTAGTACTAGATCTATAGTATTAAAAAGATACAGAATATATCTTTTATCAACAGCTATACTTATTAGCTAATAGTCTTAATACTCACCTAATAAGAGCTTATAGAATATAGAGACACAGAAGAGAGACTGAACTAAGCGCTTTAGGACTTTCCGCGGGACACCTTAATAGATGGTTATCTAGCCAGTCCTCTCTAGCTAGGGCTGTGTTCCTTTATAGATAGTAGTGCCTATGTGTTATAAGAGCTCTTTTTCTTGCTGTGCTGCCTAGTAGTAGGTCTCCTATACCTAGACTTTCTAGAGGAAGGCCAGATTTAGGCTAGAACTTACACTAGGTAAGGCAGCTGCTGAGATCAGTATTATATAGCAGCTGTTAGGATAGTTAAAGATTACCTAGTAGACTATACTTACTTAGGATTTAGTCTAGATCTAAAGGAGAACTAGCTTATAGAGAGGGTCTAGGTCTAGATAGAGACTAGTACTGCTTACTAGATAGGTCTTTCTTAGATACTGGTATATAACTTCTAGACTAGTGCTATAGAGGAGACAGTCTAGGCACTAAAAGCCAGAGAGGATCTTAAGTATAGGGTGCTAGAGTGATCTATATAGCCGTGGCTTTATAGCTGAGCTACTCTGGAATTAGTGGGTCTGGAGAAACTTATCTAGATACTGTCGCTGATAGGCTGGGATCTGATGTTGCTTGTGAAAGTGGCTGCTAGTCTAGGTACTATCTATAGAGATAGTATATTGACAGAGAGTACAGATAGCTATATGTTCTCCCTAGTCTAGATAGAGAGAGAGAGCAGACTATTTCCTAGGGAATAGTGTCTATAGGGCAGCTAGTATAGCTATAATAGATATCTGTTAAGCAGTAGATACCAGATATTCAAGAAGAGGATAAGGGAGGTGGTACAGAAGCTATATTAGATATATAGAGAGCTCTAGGGGCAGAGGGGTGATTAGGTTCTATCTTATCTCTGCTATGTGATCTGACATATCTAGAACAGTAAAGACCTATATCTCTGCAGAAAATATATTTATATATATATATCAGAACATATAGCCCCTGATAGATCAGTGTTATACTGGTTAGCTACTACCTACTACCAGACCAGCTGGCCTTTCTGATTCTGGTCTAGATAGGCCCTAGAGAGGACTAGTCTGTGGTGTTTTGCTCTATATCTGCCAAATGTGTAGCTCCTGACCCACCCCCTCTGGGGGGTTTGAGAGAGCAGAATAGAGCGGTAGTCTGATTGGCTAGGCAGGGGCATAGTGTCACAGGCCAGGGTGCTGTCACTGCCTACTGTGGGTTTAGGGTTTTCAGGGCTCCAGGCACACAGACGTCCTGTCAGGAAAAAGGGGCCTAGCATGCATCCAGGAGTGACCAGGAGAAGTGGGGGTGATGAGCTGGCTGTGGTTAGCCGGATAAGCATAGAATAGCGGGACAGGTCGCTGCCGCGCCCCGGAGGCTTCACTATGGGGTGCACGGACAAAAAGCGTGGAATGGGAGCCAGTCCGGGCCGGAGAAACACAGTAGAGCTGTGGTCAAGTGACATAAACGAATGGGCCACTGCGAAGAATTCAAACGGATCACTTGACCAGACCGCAGAATCATCTCTTAGCGGTGCCCAATTGGCCTAACGGCTATTATCTCTTTGTCCTACCCCGGGCGTGGCTAGTCCCCCGAGATTCACTGACGTTTTCATGTTTCTGCGAGGCGAGAGGCATTATCTTGCACATGAACTTTGAGCCTGTTACAGTTTGTTCTCAGATTATTGGCTTTTTAGATTATTTGCCCCTTAGGTTATTGGGTCAGTCGAGTGATGTTCGAATTTAGTTACATATACCTCCAAAGAATCATTGTCTTGTATTACCGTTTGCTTCTACAGGGAGTCAACGCCGTAACTGAAAAGCTTTCAGTGAAAGCCTTCTATCACGTGATGCCGCTCAACTGTGGCTGAGCTTTCCGGTTTGGTGATGGTTTTTCTTTGTCTTCCCTCATGTGAAGCTTGGAAGCTTTTTGTCTCTACCCCTCAAACTCTCTCTCTCTCTCACTTTTCTTGTTAAAGAACCATACGCGACCAGTGTACCATACCATATCCCTGACTCAGGCTCGAACCAAACAGTATAGCAAGCTTTCGACGGCATTTGATCGAGTAGCAGGCATGTCAGACCCTGGGAACTACACTGTGGGCTGGATCTGCGCCTTGTCCGTAGAATACGTTGCCGCACAATAATTCCTCGATGAGGTGTATGAAAAACCCAGCTTTGTGTCGCCAAATGATACCAACGACTATACATTGGGCAAGATGCACGAGCACAACGTTGTCATCGCCGTCTTGCCTGATGGCGAATACGGCACAGCTTCCGCGGCCAATGTAGCCACAAACATGCTAAACACCTTTCACAGTATCAAGATAGGCCTCATGGTCGGCATCGGTGATGGTGTACTAAGCGAAAAGCACGACGTTCGTCTAGGCGATGTTGTGGTCAGTGCACCTCGTAGTGGTGAGAGTGGTGTCTTCCAGTCCGACTTTGGCAAGTCGATTATGACATGCAATAACTATGTTCTCGATTTTACAGGTCGCCACAAACCATACGCTCATGCACTACAGCTATGCATGTCACGGCTTGCAGGCGCTCGTAGGTTGGGTCCGGTCAAAAAGATGTAAGCTTGGCTATTAAAGGGCCCTAAGCAAGAGTTCGTTCTATGCCTTCCTTCGGCGAAGCGTCTGTGGTATTTGCGCAAAATAGCAGAGCGTTCAAGGCTATTTCTGCTATACAGGTACAACGATAGACAAATCATGCATGTTTTGACGGAGTAGCTGCCAACCGATCCGCAGTCAGGTTGACTGCACCAGGTTCCATGACGTGACCTGGATCCAGTCCCATAGCAAAGTCATTGAAGAACTTATTTTTTTGAGAAACATTTTTCTGTCCTCTCGTAAATCTTCAAGAGCTCATCCTTCCTATCCCGGAACTCTTTCTCGGCTTCATTGGCGTAGCCTAGAACAAAATACATTTTGATATATTCCTGATCGGAGGTTAGTAACAGAATAACACATAACGGTACTAGTACTAGTACACTGCCAGGAGTACGAACCATGGTAACCTTGTCATCGTTGCTTAATGCAGCAAGAGCTCCCTCGGTGATGACATAATTCTGGAAGGTAGTGCATTGTTTCTCTATACTCAACACAAGTCCCTTGGTGGCCTCGAGAAACTATTCCGATAGACAGATTAGATATCTGGTAGTATAGTATATAGATATACGTACTACTACTAGTAACATATATGCTAGTATTGAAATATGTTCCAACGTTGCGCTAGTTGACTTACCTGCTCAAAGTCCTTAAAGGTCGGAGAATTGAGTATGATGTCTCCGCCCTTGAAAGACTGACGGGGTCCACCCCAGATTGGCCGAGTTCGGAGTTGATCACGCGTTTGTATTCCCCAATGCGCCTCCTTCTCCTTTTGGTTTTTTTTCAGTCTGGTTACTGCGTTATTCTTCGTCCTAGCAAGCTTGCGATATTTCTCAACCACTTCCTTCACAGAGGTTAGTCTTATCAAGGGGTATTAAGCGATCCCAAGGGACGAGCGAGAAACTGACTGGTCCATGCTGAGGCACGAATTTTGCAGATAGATCCGTAAATTCGTTTGTGAGCTCCTGGGTACTTTTTTGGATTTCTACCATGTCGCCTTCAGCATTGTCAGCACCCAGGACGGGCGCGACAGCTGCCAGAAGAGCAGCAAGGGTAGAGAGCTTCAACTGCATTGGGGAAGATGTATTCCGTAGCTTCCAGTAAGATGATCAAATAAAATCCCAGGAAATCTGTGCGACCGGCTTCGGCGGAACTGATACTTATATTTGTGTCAATGAGCGGTCCAACTGATCGTCGTTACTACACCCGTGGACTAGCACCAAGCTGAAAATCCCGTATCCATTCGTTCACTACCTGCCTGGTATACACTAGTGCGTGGGACCGGATCACTATGGATCAATCCGCAATCGTAAGTGGGTGAGATTTAGCGGAACTGTGGACTTGTGGAGCTGCAATGTCGATCACATTAGTTATGGGAAATAATGAACCGCTGGATCCGAAAGTCTTTCCGGATCTACATTGAATCTACGGAGCCCTAAAAACCCTAAAGGATATTTCACTACTAGTTTGAATCAGGAATAGTATTAATACTAGTGTGTTGAGAACTTTTTGAATGGACCTCCGTACCCTGATTGCTTTTGTAGTTCAGCTCACGACAATCAGTCGCAGCTCCACTTCGGGCGGCCACCTGGTGATGGTACGAACTATGCGAAGAGAAAAACTCCACTGATCGTCCTTTGAATTGCCGATTGGTGTGTCTAAAGTCAACTTCAGATAGTAGACTATTTGTTATTGTGGAAACAACGCGGCTGGAGTTCTTCGCTTAGACTTCTCTGCGGATTCTCAAGCGACAATTTGGAGCCTTTGTCACTCCCTTCATTCCTGTATTAAACACAGACCGATTCCCACTCAACTTTGTGATTAATCTTATTATTGTCACTCTTTTCGCGCACCAATTTTTATCCATTATTTCGAAATGAAATTTGCTCTCACCTACGTCTCCTTACTGCTAGCCAGCTTGGCTTCGGCGGAACCTTCAGCCAGCTCTGTCTCATCAGCAGGCATCACTCCTTCTCCGACTCCTTATTCGGACTCTTGGACTTTCCGCCCCACTCCTTTTTCTTTCCCACCAAGCTCTGTCCTAGAGTCTCGCTATTCCGCAATTCCCACCCAGTCTTGGTCTTCTATCGCCGCGGCTGGGTCTTCTCAGGCTGCTAGTAGTGAACTCAACACCCAGGACTTTGACTGCGTGTACGAAAACTATGGCTGCGATTGGATTCGGCCCTCGTACAATGGTACTCACTGTGGCTCCTCTCCTTATAAGGCTGGTCACACCCTCTTCGATGGCAGTGTGATCATGGCTGTATCCAAGGATGGCTCTGGCGATTGTGCTTCTGAGGCTGGTAGCCAGTGCTGCAAGGTCCTGGCCAAGGAACCCTGCAAGTCTGGAGAGAAGTTCCTTGAGTGCCATCAGGCTTAATTTCAGGTATGTCTATATTACGATTTCTCAATACATATAAGGATAAGCTAATCTGAATTAAGGTCTTGAAGCATAATCTGCAGACAATCTCACATGAAGCTTTTGTCAAGCTCAACTTACGTATCATGTTTTACTTTCTATACAAAACCCATCCAAATGATCTAGACGTGAAAGCTTCACCATTGATAGAGATACCAAGTAAAGGAGGCGTGGCCAATGGACAGAATTCGAAGGCTTAACTTAATACACACGGATTCGAAATTGGCTTCCATGAGAAATAGACATATTTGTGTTCTGGAACCCTCTGCCAAGACAGGTTGTCCAATCACATCAAATAAAACAAAAGGTCAGACTCCACATTAACGCCCAAAAAGGTATAGCCGCCTCTAGTATTGGCCCAGTCTTAGCATCCGAGATACTTTCTCTGTGTATAATATGGAAGCCAATTTCGAATTTGAGTGTACCCTTAGCAGATGCTAAGGGTTAATCACCTTCTAGGCTCAGTAATCGGGACTATGGGCTCTTGGCGGTTGGCCTTTGGCCAAAGAAAACCCATGGGAATCAGTTCGCAGAGGTCTAATCACAGATGATACGAGGCGCGTAGAAGCGATTACTCCCTTATTAACACAACGCCGGCACACGACGCAAAGCTATGCTACCCAAACCAAACACTCAAAATTTACCAGTTGAGGCCACCAAATTCGCAGCAGAATTGACGAAATCTCAAAGCTGGGCGGGAATAGATCAGTCATCACGATATGAAGAAAAGTTTCAAACGTTTATTATAATGCAACGTATGGGCAAGTGTAGTTAATGTAGTGGTCCAATATGTCCGGTTGACCTTGTATCCAAATAGCGCCCAATATCAAGTATCCTAAACATCCCATCCTTCCAGGTCGTAACGAAATTCAAAAGAATATCTTTATCGTCGATTCACACGCCGTTGGGTCCTTATATGAAGAACAAAAAATAGCAGGAGATAAAAGCAGAGCAAAAATTAATGACGGGGTAGTTGTAGCCCCATGTGTATGACCGCCTCGATCTGCACACTAACATCAAACAACTTCAGGTGAGACCGCTTGGGGAGCTAACGTAAAACTTATTTCTTGCACAGGCCTTACTTCCTGGAACGGCAGTTCACTCATATCTTCTCTAGCGTTAAACCTGCATGGCGGAAATGGCCTTCAGCGCTCTGTTGTTTTGCACCAACATCATGGACGCACTGCCGAAGGAAGGCGTGAAACCCTTGGTCAGGATCCTTTTCAAAACTTGGCCAAGCTTTCTTGATGTAAGCCTTCAGCTCGGCAAAAAACTCCTCTATGGGGTTGAAATCTGGAGAGTAAGGTGGGAGGTATAGCAACCTAACACCAGCATCAGAGCATAACTGTTTAACTCGGTCCGAATGGTGGAAGGATGCATTATCCATAATAAGCACGGACTTTGGCTCCGGCCACCTTCCACAGTGTTGGAGAAGCTGCTTAATAAACGATTCGAACAGCACGGAATCCGTTGAACCTTTGAAAATACGAGATAGAAGGATACCTTCCTGAGTATACGCTGGCAATATCTGATAGCGCTGGCCCCGATGGAATTTAGATACTTGCACTGGTGTCACACCTAATGGTGACCAACCAGTCCGCCTATGTCCTACCCGTTTATCACATCCGGATTCATCAACGAAAACAAGGTGGTATGAATGGAACTCAGACAGTTTGTGTTGGTAGAAATCTCATAGTAGAGGGTTCTGCTCTTTGGGTTTCTGCCGGGCTGTCTTCTTGGTCCATCCAACTCGAGAAAGAGCACGTTAGATGCTGGATGACGATGGTAATACGTTGAACTCGTCCCATAGGAACTTAGCCATCTCTTCGAGGTAAAGGCCGGGTATCTTAGCGAGGTGGTCACAGAGGGTGTCCAGCATCACAGAAGTGACGATTGGTGCCGGACCGGGAGGGATTTTGGGAGGATTGGGACTGCCGAACAATCGCATTTTCTTGCGTATGTTAGTGATAGAACGCTCAGTACATTTTGCCAGCTTGGCCATTTGAGATGTAGTCAGTCTTTTCTTGCTATTTATCATGTGTACAATCATCTTACGCTGCCTAGGGTTCAGGTTTCGCGCCATTTCGAGATGATTTAGGGGGTGAAAGGCTGCCGGAGTTTGGGGGAGGAGTATTGGAACGACGACACCAAGGGGTTGTTATTTTTGGATCAGTAATAATACATAAAATTACATTGCTTGTCAGTTTGGATTTTACCGTTTCGAACTGAAACATGATACACAGTACGGGAGTAACCATATTTGGCAATATAGGTCATGTGATTAGGGCTTGAAAGAGTATTTGTATGTTCGTAGCATGGAAGCCGATGTCGGGCGCTTCTGTAATCTTCATGCCGGATGGCAAATCATTTCCTACAACTGCTGGATAGAAGGTTCTGGCCCATAGGAAGATTGATGCGGTTAGATCCCTTAAAGAACTTGCCCAAGAGAAGTTGCTCAAAAAACGTTGCTCAAAAGAGAGTCATTGTCTTCAAGGAATACTGTCGGATTCGATTTTGTCGAGTCTCAAGGAGAAAGGGTGTTTTATCAGACCATACCTTGGTTGCTGCCAGCTACAGAAGATACTGTTGAAGCCTGAGCATCAAATATACACTCGAATTCGAAATTAGCTTCCATATTGTACACAGAGAAATCGTCTCGGACCCTAAGACTAGGCCAATACTAGAAGCGGCTATACTTCTTTGAGCGCTGATGTGGAGTCTTACACTTCCTTTTCTTTTCTGTCATTGGATGATATGTCTTGGCAGAGGGTTCCAGAACTAAAGTATGGGTAATTGTCATGGAAGCCAATTTCGAATCCGAGTGTACCCCTACACGTCAGTCAACGCCTTTCAGTGTGACGAGCCATTCTATCCGCAACCAGCAACAAACAATTCATTATGGTTGGAATTCCGAGAGAAATATCTACGATCTAGCGAAGAGCGTCTTGGATTTACATGTATGCACAGGGAGATATATAGTTGAGGTAGCCTGCATATCGCCGTTGAGGCGAGGGGTCAGGGTAAATGAAATTATCATCATCATCATCATCATCGACTGTAACCGAAGACAAAATTTAAATTGAATGTAATCGCAATAATCCTAATCCTCATGTTGGGCTACGTTCTCATTTATCCTATGAGCTTCAGCCGTTATTCCTGTGATCCCTCAACTACAAACACGCGAGAAGTCCATTCGATGGTGATCATTCGGCAGACTCATGGTTACATAGATTGCCAAATCCGATGTATCAATGGTGGGCTTTGCGTTTTGCTTATTCATATATCTTAGTACGAAGAAGAGGGTGGTGAAAGAGAGGGTGGCGAAAGCGAGAAGGACGCAGAGGTGCTGACCACGATGTAAACAACAAGGACTTAATGTGGCAGAATCCTCAGGAATCTGCGTCATGCATACGATTACACTCAAAACTGGCCCACGATGGGCGAGGGGTAATTTTCTGAGCCTACGACAATTTCGAATCTAGATGTACGCGCTTGATTTTGACACTTTCAAGAGGCCTGTGGAGACGGGTTACTATGATGCTGACTGAAACTGGATAGTGAAAGATAGGAATGCTCGCTGGCAGTCTGTCAAGCAGACGGGTCAATCACAAGAGGACAAAACCACCACACTCGTAGAGTGCAGGAGAGTAGTAGACAAAGCGTGACGCTATAGAGGAACGCTAGAATGAATAACAGAACCTTTTATAAGCAGTATATCAATACCGTAACCTTAGTAACCTCAGTAGAACATTTCATAAGAGAGAATATATATAATTGTTATTGATGCTATAAATGAATACTACTTATCCTTACGAAACAAAATGATAGCCTTGTTACTAAGGCCTCAGTCAGATGACTCTAGGATGCTGATACTGAGAGCGGAAATCCCTATTATAATAGGTATTTATATAGTAACGACTAATATTGCTTTTCTTGTAAGGGAAAAGAGCTGGATTGACGGGATGAAAGATAAGACGGTTTTGATTAAATGGCTCTATAGGCTATTTAAAGGATACTTGATCATTAATGATTACTGTAGTGCTGACTTTTACTAAAGCCTAGGTCTATATTTGCTTAAGTTCTATTTATTAAGAGATCTATCAGTACTCTGTTCTTCTGCCAGCTATTATCTAAATAATGTGGGAGTGATCTAGTTGATGGGCGATCTCTAGCGCACTTTGAGCCTCTCTGTTTCTTCTTATAGGCTTAATATCCTTAAATTCGAGTAGCTTTTCTATAAGGGAAAGATTGCTATTATGAGCTGTAGTAATGAGATAAGTATCTCTCTTTTTGTTATTCTAGTAATTAATATCTAGTTAGCTGTTGTTTAAGAAAAGCTAAACTATTGATATTAAATGCGTTCGGATTACTAGCCACAGAGGATTGTCTTCTTCTTTATTATTTATGTTAATCCGAATATTATTTGTCTTAAGTAATATTTTTACTATCTTATAGGTATCTTAATATGCAGTAGCTCTAAGAGGATTTTGTCTGCTATTTCCTTAGATATTTAGATTTACTATATATAAATATGTTGATAAAAGAATACAGGAGACTATCTGGATATTTGTGTGAAAATAGGCAATATAGAGAGCTGTGGTTTGCTATTGTGGATTAGTGCTACTTCTGAAATTAATATTTACTCTGCTATTATTAAGAAACTGCTTGCTGATATTATTATATCTGAGGTATACAGATAGCCAGAAGACAGAGTTGTCTTAGTGGTCTCTGTAATTTATATTAAGGTGTTTACTAGATAGGAGTAAATCGACTGTATCTAGCTGATTATAATAAGTAGTAATATATAATATTGTGTATCTATACTGACTTTTTGCGTAGAGATTGATGTTCCTGTGCTCTAGCAGTATGTTAATAACTTTAAGGTTACTGTAGCGTACTGTGTGTATTAATAATATTTCTTGTTCTAGGTTAAGAATAATATTGATATCTGTATCTATTTCTAGAAGAAGCTGTATAGTATTGGCGCTATCAGGAGTATTAGTGTGGACTGAAAAAAGTTTATTAAGACTTAGGCTGTTCTAGAGTATCTTAGACACAGGTACAGTAGGTCAGGAATATAGTAATATTCTTGCTATAATGCTGTCGATGAATTCACTCTGTATTAAAGTAATATAAATAGTGAAAAGGGGAATGCTCTGTAGGCAGTCTGTCAAGCAGACGGGTCGAGAGTGAGAACAACACCAAGTCCTAGTAGGCCTCAGCCATCGCAGGGTAGTGGTATCAATAAGCAATAACAGAGAATGCTGAAGAGAGGACACCTCTATGCAACAGGGAAGGCGTTCGGGAGATATGTGTAGTGTGTCATTCTTGTACGCGAGGCGAACGAGTGCTATCTAACTGGTAGGAGCCTCAGATATCAGGCTTCTACCTACCCATCACCTATTTCCCCACTACAATAGGTATTATCCTTTCGCAGTCTGCTATAGTAGAGTCTGTGCGATACTTAATAAGGAATTTGATTTTTTTATAGTTATGTGTCTTTATATAGTACTATAGTATTATTCGGCTCTGAGTGTCTGATATATTAATCTGTATATTTATGTATTTTAAAATATCTAAAAAACTCTTAATATTTTCTTAAGAGAGAGCTTCTAAAAAGTGAGTGTGTAATTCCTTAATACTAGACTAAGTGAAAAGTTAGTGCTGTTATTCTATAATCTATTCTGTGTAATATAATTTACTATTAAGAGATTTTATATAGCTATTTGAGATATGAAAATAATCAGAGTTAAAGTAAGAGAAGTGATTAAGGATAAATAATAAGAAAAGAGCAGACTGTAGCTATATTTATACTATATTCTAATAGTAAGGACTAACTAAACAAAATTTATATTGTTGTAAAAAGCTGTATTTAATCTTTGCTTCCTTAATAAGATACTGTTTGTGTTCTAGTAATAATAATAAGTATTAAAGCTTTGAGGATCTTAATTATATTCACTTAGGATATTCTTGACCTTGCACTTTAAATAACACGCTCTTAAAGTGTCTCTAGTGATAAATTCTTCTATGCGCACTATACTTCTGAGGTGAAAGAGCTGCCTTCTAGGAGTAAAAAAATATAGAAAGAGCTATATAAAACTTCTGTCTTCTGGGTATAAGAGGTCTCTAGAAGATATATTGTAGCTTCTAGAGCCTAGTAGTAATGCTCTTAGGAGCTCTTACTGTGTTCCTAGGAACAATATATAGTATTCCTAGGACCTGCTTGTCTCTAGGAACTAAAGTATATAGTCCTAGGAATAACAGTGAACAGCTCTAAGAGCTTTGACTACTGCTTTTAGGAGAGTATATTTTACTATAAAGACTATACTTTGCGCTGTAGGTCTAGGTAGATCTCTGTTAAAGCTATATTATCTGTCTTTGCGTTCTCTTAGTAAATCTTGAAAGAGGACAAAGCGTGTGTGAGTATCTAGAAAATATAAAAGCTAGATAAATTATCCTGATTTATTTTTGCTTCTAGAAGCTATCTCTTTTGTCCTAGTATTATAATATTACTAGGTACTCTAAGATACTGTATAAAGGATTTTAGAGATTATAAGAGCTCTACTAGATATTTAAAGTTAAACTAGTAATATTCTAGAAGCTAATTTTTAAGGCTTTATTCTTAACTTTCAAGATTATAAAGAGAAGCTATAAAACTAGGAAATGATTGATATTTCTATAATATCTGATTCTTAGATACTAAATAGTTTAATAGCTTGGCTGCTATATATTTCTAAGATAATTTAAAGATATTTATCTCTTATACTATTAGTATATAGCTAATACTTATTAATATCTATAATAGCTATTATAGCTTATTATAATAAGGAAAACCTAGATAAACATAATTCTAGTTATGAAAGTAATAATATAGATATAATTCTGATAGACTTATTTGAATTCTAGAATACTGTAGATAATTTTAATCTACTAGCTATTCTAGATTATATAAGGCTTTCTGAATTCATGACTCTATTAATATTTATTAGATATACTATATATTAAGATTTTGATATAACTTGCCTTTATTAAGATTAAGAGTCAAATACTAGACAAAGTGAAAATAGTTTTAACAGTAATCTAGTTATTACTAAATCTGATTCTCTTACTTATAAAGCTTTTAATTCTCTTAAAGCTTTATATAAGATGTAATACTTTGATAAATTAATAGTTATCTTAACTAGTTAGGTAGCTTTTAAAAAATTATATTTCTGGCTTAATAAGTTTGTGTTTTAGTATTATAATAATAATAACTATCTCTTTTAGAATAAATTTAGTCTCTCTCTATAGTATAATATTAAATAGAGATAGAGTTTAGGAGAGGCTCTGTTATCTGATTTAGTAGTGAGATATAAAAATAGAAGAAAGAGAAGCCTACTTAGCTAGTATAATAATAATCTATAATAGAATTCTGCTAATATATAATATAAACTGAAATCTTTTTATTTCTCTTTGATTTATTTTCTGATAGTAAAAGTAAATTCCGAATTCTGGATTTATGGATTTCTTTATTATATATCTTCTTCTCTTTTTTTGTACTGTCTTACTATTCTTATGGGGGAGTTTAGGGAGACTACAGATAGTTAGACTAGATATTCTTAGGATATTATTAATGAGTATAAGAGCTCTTAGGATATGCTCTTTTGCTATATAGACACTGTTAGTATTCTTAGTTTTTATGACTATAAGGGTTAAGCTAGGGCGTTCTTCTATGGTTTAGAGGAGGCTTAGAATGATGCTGTAGATTTAATTAATCTTTTGACTAGTTTTAGTTTCTCTTATATCTATAATAGTATTATAGCTAGAACAGTAGCTTAAATACTGAAATTACTTAAATCTAGAATTTATAGCTGTTAGTATATCTGTGAGACTTAAATTTAAATATTCTTTAGAATCTAGTGAAATAATAAATAATTAAAAAGTCAAAATTTAATTACTAAAAATATTTTAATTTAATAATTAGGTATAGTATTGTTAAACTAGACTAAAAATCAGAAGCTATTAAAAGAGTTATTATAGTTATCTGCTTATAGTAGAGAAAGATAATGCTCAGAAATAATAATTCTTAATGTTCTTTAATAAGTGGTGGTGATAAATATAGTCTGTATAGTAGTAACTTTTTAAGTAAATATCTAAGACTAATTTTGTGGTTCCTTAATATTTATTAAGTAGTAAAAGCTTTATAGGAAAGATTTATTACTAGAGTAGAATTCTGTAATTAGGAAAATTATTACTAGTTTTATTACTAACTCCGTTCTGCTAAACTCTTTTTCTAATATCTCTCTTTTATTATCTTCTCTTTTTACTACTCTTTCTTTTTACTATTCTTTCTTTTATCTTCTTATTTATAAAGTGATGCTTTAATATTTATATTATTGAGAGGAATTGATTGTGTGTCTAGAATATAACTAAGTTAAGAGATTAGTATATATATATATATGTGATCCTAATCTTATTATCTTATAAACTAGGATATTCTAAGAGGGATAGTAAAAGGAGCTGATAAGAATAGGGTTTAGTGAAAAGAGAGAGTAGTAAAAAGAGAGAGAGGGCAGTAGATAGATTTCTGAGGTTATTTGCTGAGTGTTTAATTACTTCACTTACTTTTGTATTATAAGTTTATAAATTAAACTAGTATTCTGTCTGTTAGAGTAGAATAGTGTTTATATTAAATTGGTGTTGAATTGATGAATAGAAGAAAGGGTAGCTAATCGTAGATAATAGTTCAGATATCTGATTAGCGATTAAAGATCTTAGCTCTGATCTCTAAAGTTAGTAAGTAGATTGTTGCTTAGATATTCTTGATAAATACTTATTCAGAATGCTTTTATGACTATAATAACTAGGACTGCGTAGTAGTGGATTACTATAGAGTATATATAGTATACCTACTTGTCTTTTGTCTTAATCACTAAATATATTCTACTTCTTAGGTAGAAAATATAGCTTTTTCTGAGCTAGTTATTATTTAAGAGAATGAGAATATCAGAGTGTCTTTTTCTATAGTCAGCAGATGACTAGTGATATAGACTCTAGGTTAATTTAGAGATTAGTAAGATAATACAAAACAGATATCTGATAATATATTATACCTGGCTCGTTAATACTAAAAGTATATATATATAGCGGTACAGTATACTGTTTTGTAAAAATATTATACAGTTATATAACACAGGTCTAGTAATCACTCATATTCTGGTAGAATTAACTAATATATTGTGCCGAAAACAATAAGTAATTAATAATATATAAGGTAAATAAGTTAATTATGTATTATAAAGCATTATATTATCTTTTCGTAATCATCACTATTAGTATTACTAGGCTCGTTTCTCTAATAATAGATAGTAAGGTAAATCCGAGCAGTTCTAGGAGAAATAGTATCTGTAGAGTGTGTACAGAGCAATTATGTACTAGTAAATTATTGCTAGTAAACTAATTATATATAGACAAGATTCTCTAATCAGTTCCGAATTCTCTTCTCTAAATAAATGTTCTAGCTTGAGTTTGATATAAGTAAAACTTTATAAAAACTAAACTTGTGATTTAAATTTATATTATATTATCTGAGGATCTCTCTATATATTTTATCTAAAATCCTGTCTTAATGTGTGTTACGCGTTGCTAACTGGTCACTGTAAGTTAACCTTCCGTGTTGCCGATACGTATCTCAAGTCTACTGTCTCGTAACCGTACTGTCGCTGTGCTAAGCCTTACACGGGCTTGGGTCTGTAGAGCAAGTCTTGTAGGTGTGCTAGATAGAGCGCTAAGTAGGTTAGTCCGGAGAGCTCCCCTACTTGTAGGATGTTTGTCACAAAAGTAATACTGTTGAAGTAGAATCCTAAAAGGTATCCTGTAGTAATAATGTTATAATTAATCGCGAAGAACTAAATATATGTGTGCTAATGAGTGTCTTTATATATCTAGTCTTTCCTATTCTGAGGATAGGATTCCTATCCTAATGGTAGGATGGGGATCCTATTGTGTTGTTAGGATATTATGTGATTCCTGTCTGTGTGATATTGTAAGGCGGTATTCTTTGACACGGCAATTTAGAGGCTGATTTAGGTCTTTCTGTTCTTACGTGATTTAATCTTGCGCCTTGTCCTAGGAATAGTTAGTCGTAATCCTTCTATTATTAACTATACTAGTATTCTGTAAGCTGTAAGGCTTCGTTGTGTTCTATAATATTATCCTCTTCTTCTAGGTTCTTGTCTCAAGAATCCTTTATAACCGCTGATCTCTCTTAGTGAGTGTCTTCCTCTGTTTTATATTTCTTATTCTCTTATGTTTGCTGACTATACCTTCTTTAGGTGTCTTGGGTCGTAAGCTTCATCAATTAATCAAGCGTAAGAGTTTTGAATTTCTTGTTCCCTGTCTTTGTTATGTTGTCTAAAATAAAATGTGTATCTGATCTGACTATTCTTATTGTTGTGCTAGTTATAATCGTGCTAGTGGTACTGTTAAGTGCGAGATGCCTAAGGAGTCTTTTACTGATGTAGAGTGGCGGTAGTTGCTAGTCTCCTAGATTTTCTTAGAGGATGAGGAGGAAAGGATTCTCTTAGCGCAACAGGAGATATTAGCTAAACTAGTGCGTTTAAGAAAGCAGAAGAGATTACTGAAGAAGCGTGCTAGCGATTTTATTGCTTATAAATATAAGGAAATTACTGAGTTAGAGAAGCTCGAGCATCGTGAGGCTAAAGAGTTACAATGTCTTAAGGATAAGCGTATTAAGTCTGAGCGAAAAGAGTATAAGACTGAGTCTTCTTGTGCTGTATCCGAGAGTATTAATCATGTTTTGTCTGAGGACCGTCAGGTCCTTACAGCCATGTCCGAGGATCCTACTCTGATGTAGATGATTACGTCGGTAGATCCTATATTATTAATTTCCTGGGGCGATCTGGACGCCTTCTTAGCTGGTGAGGCTGTGAAGTCTCTATTACCTATTAGTGGTACTGTTAAACTAGCTGGTAGCAGCTTATCAGGTTCTCGATAGGTTCCTATATGTTTTCTGAGGTATTATATCTTTTCTATTTTACTAGATAGTGAGGTCTTCCGCTGACGTGTTTTATTTATAGGATTTGCTCTACCTCATATTTGTCCTTGGTTTCTTGTTTGATTTCTATATTTATAGCGAGTTTGGCGTTTTCTAGTGCGGGTTTGAGTAATAATATATAAAATATTGTATGAATACGTTATATACTGTCTAGTAGTTTTAAGCGATAGTTGACTGATCTAATTTTTTCTTTAATTTCGAATAGTCCTAGTTTTAAGTAGTCGAGCTTTGAGCTTAGTTGCTTAGTTTTGATATTTCGTTGTAGAAGGTATACTCTTCTCTCTTTTTTAAGGTTTAGTCTCTCCTAGTGGCTCTGGTTGTAATAGTATTTTATCTGTAGATTTAAAAACTCGATATCTCTGGTCAGTTAGAGGTGTAACTGCTTAAGTCCCGAGGCTAGGAGTTATGACGACTCTGTCTCTGAGTGTTTTCTAATAGTTTCTCTGATGATTATAGGATTATATCTATAGTTGGCGAAGAATGGGGTTTCTTTTGTTGTTGTGTATATGGCGTTATTATACGCGAATTGCGCTATTAGTAATAGTTCTGTCTAGTTATTCTGCTGGTAGTTTATGTAGTGCCTTAGATACTATTCTAGTGTTTAGTTAGTTTGTTCTGTCTGTCTATTTGTTTGTGGATAGTATATAGTAGAGAGTCTATACTTAATGTCTACTATATCTGTGAATGATTACTATATCTTGCTTGTGAAGAGCTTATCTCTGTCTGATATTATCTTTTTAGGTGTTCTGTGGTTTGTGAATATATATCTGAATAACAGGAGTGCTATTGTTTTGGCGTTAATAGTTTCTGTTGTAGGAATTATGTATAAATACTTTGTCAATTAGTTTATTACTACTATAATTATGTTGTGTCTATTTGATTTAGGTAGTTTGGTGATAAAGTCTAATGTGATCTATTTCTATAGTTTTGTTGGTATTTCCGAGTTTTGTAGTTCTCTGTATGGTATATGCCTTGCTGGTTTATCTTATTGATAGGTGTTATACTGCTTAATGTATTTTCTGATTTTTCTGTGTATACTTAGGATATAGTAGTTTCTTAAGAGATGTTCTGCTGTTTTCTCTACTCCTATATGTCTATATACGAGATTGTTATAGTATTGTCGTATTACCTCGTTCTGAAGCTGTTATAGAATATAGATTAATCTGTGAATATGGATTAATCTGTTAGTCTCTATGCTTCCTTGCTTATATCTTATAATTAGGTTATTCTTTGTGTGTTCCCTGATTTTTTTAATCTAGTTATTGTCCTGGATCTTGCTAGTGGTGGCTAGGACCTAGTGATTATACACTAGGTAGCTGTCATTATTTGTCTTAAGTATGGCCGGGACGGCTTTCTTGATCTCTTCTGTGTAGTCAGATTTTCTACTGAGTGTGTCTGCCTAGCTATTAGCTGTTCCTGGGCAATATTTGATCCTGTAATTATATCTTGCTAAGGTTTCTGCCTATCGTGCTTGTCGTCTTGTTAGTTCTTTTGTGCTAGTAAAGAATATGAGGTTCTTATGGTCTGACTTGACTAAAACTTGATGCTTTGCTCTTTCTAGGTATGCTCTCTATACTTTGAGTACTGATACTATAGCTAGTAGTTCTTTGTTATAGATATTATAGTTAATTTCTGCGGGTATTATCTTCCTAGATTAGAATGCTACTGGTTAAGGTTTCCTATTATTTCCTGGCTAGGTGAGTTGTGCTCTGAGTGTATAATCTGATATGTCTGTTTCTACTGTGAATAGTTTTTCTAGATCTGCTGGTGTGAGTATTGTTTGCTTAACGAACAGCTTTTTAAGGGTGTTAAATAATGCTTCTGATTCGTTGTCCTAGGCCTACTTTTAGTCTTTCTTTAGTAGTTTATTAAGGTTAACTGTAATCTTTCTAAATCTATTGATTGAATGTTGGTAGTAATTATATAGCCCTATAAACTATTAAACTTCCTTTATGTTTTTGGGTATTAGCTATTCTAAGATGCTTCTGATCTTGTCTTCTTGTATGCTGAATCTGTCTTAGCTGATTATATATCCTAGAAAGTCTGTTTTCTTGATGTAGAATTTGTATTTCTTGAGTTTGAGTGTGATCTTAGCTTCTCTGAGCTTTTGTAGTATTTTCTTGTTGTGTTTGATGTGTTCTTCTAGGGTTTTAGAGAACACTAGAATATTATTAAGATATGCTATTATGAAAATGTTAAGGTATTCTTCTAATATACTGAAGATAAACTGTTGAAATACGGCTGGTGTATTTGTGAGTCTGAATAGTATAATTAGATATTTAAAGTGTCTGTACTTTGTTCTGAATGCTGTTTTCTATTCGTCTTCTTTCTTGATTTGCAGGCGGTTATATGTGTTGGTGATATTGTATTTAGTGAAGTAAACACTCTCTTAGATGTGATTCTGTATTTCCTAGATAAGGGGTAGTGAATGTTGGTCTTTGATAGTGATATTGTTTAGCTGCCGGTAGTCTATATAAAGTTGTAATTCTCTATCTTTTTTGTCTATAAACATAATAGGGTATCTGGCTGATAATGATGATTTCTAGATATATTCCTTCTTAAGATTTTTATTAATATATCTCTTCAGAGTTTCCAACTCTAGAGATAATAACTAGTATATCTTTCTAAAGATTAGTTCTGTTTCTTTCTTAAGCCTGATCTTGTGGTTGAATAGACTATATTCTGGGAGCTCACTGTTCTTTAGTGGCTTAAATATATCCTGGTATTCTTAGTATTCCTTAGGTATCTGCGTTTCTTTCTCTGTTATACAGAGGGCTGTCTTTAATTTGTGGTGTATTATAATGTATTCTTATAGTTTATTATCTGATATATCCGGTCACTGTTTAGTTATTATGAGGATGCTAATGTCTATGATCTTTTCTGATGTCCCGCCTCTGGGCTACTGACTCTGTTTAAGTTTGTCTTTGTATGGGTTGCGATAGATCTCTGTCTCCCTATGGTTAGGTTCTTTAATACTTAATAGTTCTTCTCCTGTCTATCTGTCTTCTGTTTGTTTATAATAATAGTGATTAAAATAGATTATGTCTCTTTACTAGTCAATTCTTAGACTGTGTTTTCGTAGCTATAGTATCCTAATAATTATATTGTATTATCTTAGTTCAGTGATATTGAAGCAGATTAACTCTAGATGATTCTTGATGATTATTTTGATCTAATTAGTATAGTATATGATTTCTGTGCTCAGTAGTTTATTGTTGAGTTCTACTAGCAGTGTGACTTGTTTCTTTCTGATAATTGGTACTCGGTTAGTTAAGCTGAATTATGGGTTTATAAAGTTTCCTGTAGCTCCTGAGTTAATTATAACTTATGCTTAGATATATGTATTATCTGGTAGCTTTATTAAGGCTTCCGTCTTTATGTGTATGCTCTATACTGTTACCGCAAGTTACTGTCTCTACTTTGGTTAGCATAGTTATAGTGATAGCTTAGGTTCGATTTCTCTATAGTCTAGCTTTTCTTATATATGTGTTTTACATAAATAGTCATAACATCCGATTATTACTCTTAGATCGTGATCTAGATATTAAATATATCTAATACAAGCGTAATCTTCTCTATAGCACAGGTATATTTCTTTTGCGCTGTTAATATGTGATTCTGATTCTTTATCTGATTTATTAATTAGGGCTTTGTAAAGGTCTCCTGAAGCTAATTCACTGGCTTTATAGGCTTATTACAGTTCCTGCTCCTCTTAGTAGCTTATCTAGTATCTCTCTAGTAGGGTCTCTAGGATTTCTTTATATTCTGGGGTTTCCTAAGGTGTTTCTGGAACTTCTTATATAAGTTCTTAAGAGCTAGTTAGTTTCTACGCGTACTAGGTCTACTCTTAGCTCTTTACTGTGTTTAGGTTAATCTGTAGATACTGTTCCTGTCTGTCATACTCTTCGAGCCGGGAGTCGATATTACTGCTAAGGTCACACAGTGTTATACCCTATAGGATTCTTGCGTATTCTCGTGTTGCCTTAAGTTCTTGTGGCTTAATCTCTTCTTAGTATCTAGTATATACTTAATCGAGAACTGTTATGATATTGTCCGTGTTTCCAGATCTAAGATCTTCCTAGAGCGCTTTTCTGAGCTATTTATATATCTGCTATAAGGATTGCGGTCCCTATGTTAGGTTCTATTCTTCGAGTTTCTTGAGAACCTGTTCTTGTGAGGTTTCTCTTTCTGAGAGGTTTGTCTTAGATTATCTGTTTTTTTGTGTAGCGCAGAGCCGCTATGCTAGTTCCTTAGTTGCTTATAGTTACTGTGGTTTCTGGTTATTTTTCTTGCTATAGTATTCTTTTGCTATATAGCCTGGTTTGCTATAGTTAAAACAGAGCTAGTTTTCCTTCTGTTGCTTCTGTTCTTTGATTAGGAGTCTCACTGCGTTGAGCTCTATTAGTTAAGGTCTATAGAGGTTATTATATATTTCTCTAGGTTACTGTTAGTTTCTATGCTGTCCCCTGTGACAGCGGAATCCTTGTTCTTGTAGATCCTGACCAGATCTTTGTTGTGCTTCTCGTCGCTAGAGTTTCTGCTTATACAGTTGGTTATCGAATTTAACCGCGATCTCGATTATTCAAGACAGCTCAGTTAGTTAGTTAATTTATATAAGTTTGTCCTTAACCTCTTTCTTAAGGCCGCACTTAAATAGCTAGATATAGATATCATTATTATAATCAAGATGTGAGATGATTTGTTAGAATTTAGCTATATAAATACTGGCTGAGCTAGTTTATCTGATTCATTTAAGGTATTGTTTAGCTATGCGTTGTGCATCAATATCCCTAAAGGTCTGTTTAAGTTTCTTCTTAAAGACTACATAAGACATAAAGATAGCTGTCGTAGTTTCTCTCTAGTCATCCACAGCTTTCTTATTGAATTCCCGGATATAGGGTTTAAACTAATTAAAGGCTTGTCCTTGAAGATAGATAGAAGCGTAGATTACCTTATTTGCTTCTCTATCACAGTTAATAATACGGAGTTATATATCTATCTGTGTAAAGAAACTTCGAAGCTTAGTTTGTGTTCCTTCAAAGAACTCTGGTTTCGGAGATTTAACTTCTGTATTACGCCTCTCTGCTATCTGTAGCTGTTTCTAGAGTTAGCTGATCATTTCTATTAGCTGAGCATTAGTTAGTGATGCGGGGGTCTGATGACTTCCCGCCTAAGATAAGGTAGTACTGTCGTTTAGTGCTATAATGATTATACTTCACAGTAGTGGTTGACAGGGCGATTAATGTATTACGCGTTACTAACTGGTCACTGTAAGTTAATCTTCCGTGTTGCTGATATATATTTTAAGTCTACCGTCTTGTAATTGTACTGTTGCTGTGCTAAGCCTTACACGGGCTTAGGTCTGTAGAGCAAGTCTTATAGGTGTGCTAGATAGAGCGCTAAATAGGTCAGTCCGGAGAGCTCCCCTACTTATAGGATGTTTGTTATAAAAGTAATACTGTTAAAGTAGAATCCTAAAAGATATCCTGTAGTAATAATGTTGTGATTGATCGCGAAGAACTAAATATATGTGTGCTAATGAGTGTCCTTATATATCTAGTCCTTCCTATTCTGAGGATGGGATTCCTATCCTAACGGTAGGATGGGGATCCTATTGTGTTATTAGGATATTATGTGATTTCTGCCCATGTGATATTGTAAGGCGGTATTCTTTGACACGGCAATTTGGAGGCTGATTTAGGCCTTTCTGTTCTCACGTGATTCGATCCTGTACCTTGTCCTAGGAATAGTTGGTCGTAATCCTTCCGTTATCAACCACGCTAGTATTCCGTAAGCTGCGGGGCTTCGTTGTGTTCCATAACAATGTGTTGCGCTTTTATAAAATAATATACAGAGTAGACTTTTTTGGCGTGATTTTTGAGTAATATAGGCCTATAAAAGGCTAGTCTATAAAATCTATTAGGGTATTCTATAAGCTTATCTCTGTTAAATCTATATATATATTTCTTAAAATACTCTCTAGCTTTCTGTGATAAGACAAAAAAGCACTAGTAGTTTAGTTTAAAGATGTAGAAGAGATAATATTGATTAGTTAAAGAGATTAGATGTTTTTGAGGCTCTGGTGGAGGGGATGTGTTCTTCTGTGATATTTTCTCTGGTAAGATCTGGCTAATAGAGGTGTTATGAGGTATAGTCTTTTGAATTAGTCTTTCTGATAGAATTTTCTTGATTTAACTAAGCTAGACTAGAGTATTAATTAATTTGATTTGTTATACTGTATTCTTAGCTATAGAAAGATCTTAGTTAGGTATTTGTATTAATTTAGTAATTTGATAGTGTTGTTTGAGATAATATATAATTCTTTCTGGTTTATATAATTTCTGTTTAATATCTATAAGTAAAGAGTTAAGCTGTCTATTAATTTCTAGTATATTAATAGTAGCAAAGAAATTCTTATAAGCGCTATTAAATTTTAATTCTTTGAGTTTCTTCTTTACTGCTCTTAAGTTAGTATCTGCTTTTATTTTTAGCTTACTAATCTTTGTGTCTTCTGTATTTTTAATAGATTTATAGAGCTTCTTAGTTTCTACTGTGAGAGTATTATATATTTGCTGTAGATACTTTATACTAGAGTTATTTAAAAAACTTGCTTTCTTAGTTTTAGGTAAGTCCTTATATGTGAATAGTGCTTGTAGGTTGATATAGTGGCTTTAATGACTTAGAATATTTATTAAGGTATTCTTAGAAGGTAAGCTAAGGAATATTGCTTGAATATGACTTTGAATCTGCTAGTTTATATATATCTGAAATATGCTTATATAGGCGTGATCTATTATCTGTTAGAGCAAGAGAAGAGATATAGTCTCTGAGATAATATGTTATATCAGTTTTAATTATATATTTATATTAGTAGATGTGACTTACTATTTACAGTCTTACTAGTACTATACTAAAGTTTATATAGCTTTATAGCTTAAATTCTCCTAACTGCTAAGCTAAGTCGCTAAAGAAAATGTAGATAGGTATGGTATTTTAAAGACTTTATAGTGTCAGTATTTATTCTAAAAGAGATAGAAATAGGTTAATAATAAACTAGTATATTAAGAACTTTTACTTTAAATTTTATCTCTAATAATTACTATAGAGATTCTACACAGATTCTGAAGATATCCTTAGTTAACTAAATAAAGTCTGTTTTAAAAGCACTATTAAGGATTACTAGTAAGAGAAAATAATCTATAATATTAAAGATTAGTTCTTTTACTTTAGATATCAGAAAAATTTTCCTTAAAGACATAGTCAGTTTTATAGATATTAAGTTATATACTATTTCTCTTACCTTTTTAGTTTTAATTAATAGTCTTTTGTATATCTCAGATTAACTTCTATTGTAAGATAGTTATGCTTTTTAGTTAGGTTAGATAGCAAAATTAAACTTATTTATCTATAATAAAGAGTTTTTAGATTCTTATATCTTAGATCTTATTTATCTTTAGGTACTGTCTTGTTATTATTAATATTGCCGAAGAAATACTAGATATTAGTTTTCTTGTTTTTGTTAATATAGACTAGAGCTCTTAGTTAACTACTAGTATATGCTGATACTAGAAGAAGAAATACTAGCTATATAATCTGTCTTCTGTCAGGATAGGGTGTTTTGTCTTTTGTCTAATAGTGATAGAGAACAATATAGAGATTATTAATATTTATGACTAGCTTCTCTTTAACAGATATATTAAGATTATAGCGTATAACTAGGTTTTCTTTTATATACTATTATAGTATTTACTTTAGTAATAAGAAAAAGAGAAGTAATATAGGAAGACAAATTACTCTTATATTATTTATATTCTAGCTGTATTTTATATAGAGGCTTTTACTAGTTACTTTGTGATATAGCTAGTCCTATTATCTCTAATTCTTATACAGACTACTAAACTTCTTTATTCTTAAGTTATCTAGTATCTACTCTAGAAATACTATAATATCTTTCTTTTATACTAAAATAAGAAAGTACAGAGGATCTTCTCTTAAGTAATTACAGTGCCTGTATTATTAGCTTTGATAGATTTATGCTTAGGGAGGGCTATTATCTTATCTATTATCTTTTAATATATTTAATATTGTTTTTAGTTAAAACAGTATATTATCTCTGGATAATGCCTTTTTATAATTACTGATGATATTACTAATAGTACTCAGAACTAGGCTTCTTAGCCTGTCTAGTCACAGCAGAGTCAAGAATTAATATATAGCGGATACTAAGAATAAGAGATAAGCCAGAAAGCTAGTGAGAGAGAAAAAGAAGGTTTTAGAAGCTATTTTAATAATAGTGTGAAAAAGTAGGCGACTGATCAGCAGATAGAGAGAACTAAAGAGGATTAATATTGTAAAACTAAACAGAACAAGAGAGAACAAGCGATTAAGCTAAAGGCAGAGTAATATTAAGATAAAAGAGAGAATTCATAAAAGTCTTAAAGAGAAAAAAAGACTACAAGCAGGTTAGAGGATAGGCTATTTATATATTATCAAAACATTGACTAGCTCCAAGATAACTTAAGATCATTTTAATATTTATCTAAGCGGTTACAATCGGATGACAGAGAATAGAGAAACTAATGATGTGCCTGATTATCTACCCGGAGCACTATAAGTAGGGTGGAGCTGATCCCTGAGTAGCTATAAGCGCTCAGAGAGCACTCAGGGAGCACTTAAGGAGAGCTCAGAGAGGCTCCGGGAGCAATCCGGGAGCAATATTCGATATCGATCACGTGATAGAAAAGATGACTAAGAACTTAGTAAAATAAACGCTTAAACCGGCGTCGAGTGTTGCCGTTTTGGGCGTTCGATTTACCGTCACTTAGCGTTGTGGTGTAATGGGGGTTTCCGCTCTCAACATCGGTATCCTGTAATCAGGTGACTAAGGCCTTAGCAACGAGGCCACTATT
>JAMAGY010000101.1:0-30287 GCA_023626415.1 Penicillium sp. S1701
AAACTAATAATAGTATATTATAAGACCTAAGAACTAGTATATATTATATACTATTTAAGATATAGACTATATTTATAACTTTAATCTTTATAGAGATAAGACAAAAAACACTATTACTAATAATATAACTACAGAATTCTAGTTCTTAGACTATAAATTTATACTTCTAAAGATAAATATATAACTAGTGCTCTTCTAGTAAAGTAAGTACTTAATTAAGATATTCTATATATTCTTTTATTAAATTTAAGAATATTAAGATATTATCTAAGTATATAAATATATACTTTCTAAGAAACAGATATAATATATTATTTATTATAGTCTAAAAAATAGCTAAAGTATTATATAACCTAAACAATATTAATAACTATTTATATTTCCTCTAGATTATATTAAATATAGTCTTTTTAATTAAATCTAAACTTATTTAGACTTACTAATAGCTAAATATTAGATTAGTCTTTAAGATATATTAAATATAACTAATAATATTAAACAAATTCTGTATTTATAGTAAAGAATAGATATTCTTTACTATCAGATTATTTGGGCTATAATGGTTAATATATATACTAGTCTATACTATTCAGTTTCTATATAAAAATAACTAAAAAATTTTATAGACTACTAGACAGACAGAGTAATTCTTTCTTAACTAATATATTAACTTAATATACTTATTCTTCTAATTTTTTGCTAATAAATATATATAAATTCTGATTAATAAGAATATATTTACTAGTATCAATCCTATATAAGATAGTATATTTAGAAGATATCTCTTCTAAGAGATTCTCTTAAAATATTTTCTAATATTATTCTAGAACTAATTAGATTTTTAGATTTCTATAGCTAGTAATCTCTGTTTTTTCTTTTATTAGAGTTCTTATAATAAATAAATTTATCTTAGTTTTCTTTCTCTTTAGAAGATTATATATCTTATAAACAGATAAAAGATTTAATCTCTAAATATCTTAGCTTAGTTCTTTACTATATAATTAATAGTAAAGATCTTATAATATTAGCTATATCTATTAGTAATTATCATTATATTATCTCTCTAACTAATATTTAGATCTTATCTTTATAAGAATAGAAATTCTAGAATTAGCTTATATTTATAAAGATTAAGAATCTAGTATTTTACTATACTTATCTATTTTCTGAGTAAAATTAGCAGATTAGTAAATAAATAAGTTCTTAAGTAATTATTATTAGATAAGATAATAGATAGTTTCTTATAATATTTTTATATTTTTATAGCTAAGTTTAGTCTCTTTATTAATTTAGTAAATATAAAATATTCTAAAGTATTATAATCTAATAGAATAGATATTCTTACTATATATAGATAAATGATCTACTACTATATAATAATAGATCAGAAAGTCTTTTATTAAGTTCAGAGAGATACTAATATATAAGCTTATACTTTTATTATTATTCTTTTTTTTTCTTATACTCTCTATTTTTCTATATAGAAATAGAGATAAGTATAACTAGTTATAGTTTTTTAGATCTAATAAATTATATATAACTAGATCTAGTATATTTAAAATCTTTTTTATATAGCTAATAAGAGCTTTAATCTTCTTATATAGTCTCTTTAATTTTTTAAATCAGATAAGAATATAAAAAGTCTGTTATTATTCTTTAAGAATTTATAATCTTATTTTATATAACTAGTCTTACTATAATAGTAATAGCTTTCTCTAAACTTTTTCTTAGACAGTATAGATATAGCTATAAGATCTATATAATTAAGATTATTATATTCTTTCTAATAATCTATATACTTCTCTAATAGTATTACTTATTTAAAGTCTAAGAAATACTTTATAGTCTTTAAATAGATACTTACTTAGATATCTATAGTATACTATTTTATCTATAACTTAATACTTATATTATTAACTAGATATCTAATTATAATATCTATATCTGACTGTGTGATAGTTTAATATAGTATTCTTTGACACAGCAATTTAGAGGCTAATTCCGGCCTTCCTTTATATGATCTGATCTTGCGCTTTGTCCTAGGAATAGTTGGTCGTACTCTCTTATTATTAACCACGCTAGTATTCCATAAGCTGCGGGGCTTCGCTGTGTTTAGTCTATCTAGTAATACTTATCTTCTAAATACTCTAATCTATCTAAATACACCAGAGTATTCTAGTATAGCTAATATATATGAATAAATCTTAGAATACTAATAGATATCAGTATTACTGTTTTTAATAATTATAGATAAGCCTAACTAACTTTAATATTTCTAGACTAGAACAGAAATCACTAGTATTAGTAAGTCTTTTAGTTTTTAGATATAGATATATCTAATATTTATCTTCAGAGAAAGAGATATTAATGGTTATAGTTTCTTTGGCTAGAATAAATTAATTAAGACTTTTCTAGCTAGTTATTCTATAAGAAAGCTAGTACTCTTAGATAGACTAAAAAATTTTCTTTATCTATTAGAAAGATCTTATACTTATTAAGCCTAGTAGATATATTATTAGGTACTAAAAAAGATAGTAATAGTAATAGTATTTATTTCTAAACCTAAATAAAAGAAAAGATTCTTTTAGTAAGTCTTATAGTTATCTTAGTAAAAATATATACTGTATTAGTAAATAGTCTTTAATTATATACTTATTAAAAATGAGCTTTCTATTTCAGTAATAAGATATAACAGAATATCTCTTATAGCTAGTAAAGAAAAGACTATAATAGCTAGTATAGTATTCTTCATACCTATAGCTTAAACTAGTAAGGCTATCATAATTAGTAATGAATTCTAAATAGTTCTAATAGTAAATAGAATACTAGAAATAAGAGTAATTATAGTATTTCTAATAGCTATATCTATATATACTAGATATATATTAGAGATATTAGTACTGTTCTAGAATTAGTAATATTTAATAGAGATAAAGCTAGTCTAGATAGTTATTTTATTACTAACTATCTAAACTATAGTTTTAAGTTAAAAACTATTATAAGATTTAAGAGTATTAGATACTATAGATAAAATATACTTTACTTATCTTTAGAAACTATATACTATAGTATATAGAAAATAGAATATATAATAAGAGATAATAATATAATTAGATTATAGATAGTAATATTAAGAGAGTAGATATACAACTTAGAAAAGATTTTATTAATCTAGAGAATCTATATAATATTATCTAGTCTAGTAGGGAACTTATAGATTAAATACTTGATAGAAGAAATAGTAGTTAGAGTAATATAATACTTAAAGATATTCTAACTGTAAAAGAAAATAACATTTTTACTATCCTAGATAGTTTAATTAGATAATCAGGTCTTACTAGAAATATTACTAAAGATATTAGTAAAAGCTTAATAAATAGGTCTTTAATAGGCTAACTATTAGACTGAAATATCTCAACTTTCAGAAAACTTAATAGTCTCTATAAAATTACGTTAAGCTAGGCTTACTAGATTAGCTATAAAGATATAGAAAAATATATTTAATTATAGATATTAAATTAGTGGCTAAAATAAATTTAATAAATTATAAAAAGATATAATAAGCGCTTATCAGATAAAATAGAAGCTGTTACTAAGAACAGTAAATAGTGGTAGCTAGCTAGTAGTAAGATATTTCTAACTCTAAAAGTTTTATAATAAAATTAAGTATATACTAGTGTCTAGTAGTACTAGAGCTACTAGGTATAGTATTTAGTATAGAAACTAGTAATCTAGAATGGTTTAGTAAACTCTGGAGAGATTAAACACTAAAAATATACTAAGACATCAAGTCTTATTAAATAGACACCTGATTCTGTTAAATAGATATGCCTCTCTACTGCCCCTAACCTATTTAGTAATAGTATTAAATCTGAATTACTAGAGGTAGTTATGTCTTAGATACTAGATATGTAGCAGATACACTATATCTTTGTTTATATCCTGAATATAATATACTACATAAATTTATATAGTATATTATATATCTTAAATGCTTAAAAGTATTTAATTTCTTGTTATCTATGACTGCTTTTTTTGTGATGTTTTTGAGTAGGATATTTTAGAATTATTTACTAATAAGACTAAAATCTTTTATAAGTAAATACTGGCAGACACTGTTATCTTTTTAAATATTTAAGATATATAAGCTGCTATATAAACTTATATGGTATTATATATTTTTAATATAGGTTAAAACACGCTACATTCTAAAATAGTTAACTACTATATACTGCTAGTCATCCCACACTATATATTACAGCAAAAAAACCCTTGACTAATGAACCTCTAGTATTTCAAATTCAATACTGTTACTTAATATATTAGCGGCTGCCTGAGAGTGTCTACTTAATAGAATTAGGTGTCTATTTAATAAAACTTAAGATATTCCTTTTTATCTAGAAATATTAAGATGAGTATACTAGCGAATTATTAAAGATTATCTAAGATAGATAGCAGAGAGTAATATAGTCTAAAGTCTTAATTTATTACAGAGCACCCGAAGGGTGTGAAGCATTAAAATCATGCTTAGTTACTAGGATATAAGCAACTTTTTGATTTTTGCTATATAGTTCAGTGTCAGATAACTCGGATTTACTAATCAGAGCTTAGTATACTAAAATAGTGTCTGAAAAATCTAGAAAAATTAGAAAAAATTAGAAAAGAAAATTATATATTAAATTAAATAAGAGAGAAGAGGATTTAGGGGGTCTCTTTTTAGTATTTAAATAATTATATATAGTAATTTTAATATAAAATACTGAGTATCCTCTTAGATATAAATATATAATCTAATAAAGCCTAACTACTTTCTTGCTGATGTAGGAGGTACTGAATACCGAGTATCCTTTTGGGTGCTCTGCACTATTAGCTAGTAACCAGGATTCTAGGGCTTAAAAAAGGTTAGGGGTCTGGGGAGCGCCTAGCTACCTAGTAATGGTACTAATAGTTAGTTATAATATAGAGAGAGATAAAGTATTGCTAGAACTAAAAAAGATTTAGTCTTATTATTATAATTCTTAGACTACTTATAGTACTATTAAGATAGATCTAGATTAGTCTTATTTTACTAAGATTCTTAGACTTTATAATAATAGGTCTAGAATACTATATATATATACTACTAAGAGTAAGCATAATACTAGTATAGAGAGTTATAGATATTTCTTATTACTAGATAGTCTATAGCTTTATCTTTTCTAATATTATAATAATCTAGGCTCTAAATAGACCTAAATATTAGCCTAGGTTATACTCTAATTGTCTTAAGAGAATTTCTATTAAGGGATTAAGATACTATTATAGAAATACTAGATTATAGAGATATTATTAATATAAAGCTGAATAGTATCTAAGAACAAAAATATTAATAATATTTTAAGTCTTTTCTAGATACTAGTAGCTTTAGTATTAAAAATATAGAATATAATAGAGAGAGCTTTTAGCTAGTTATTAGTTAGTAGGCCTTTTAGTAGACTATATAATAATAGTTTATCTAACAAAGGTTATTTTCTAAGTATTCTAATTTATCTAATAATATTAGAATATTCTTAGAAAAACTATTATTAGCTATTTTGTAAAGAGATAGATAGTAATCTTTTTATTAAGCTGTTCTATTATGTTTTTTGAGTATCTAAGATTGTTTAGCTATAGTTATTAATAATTCTTGAGCAGGTAATTTTGTATTTAAAGTGATATTTACAGAGTTTAGCAAAACTATTCTGATTAAGATAAGATATATCTCTAAAGACTTTAACTATAGAGATATAATATTTATACTTCTTAGAGATAATAGTTAGTCTCTAAAGTAAAAGATAGAATAGTAATAGTAGTAGTCTCTAGATCTAATAAAGAGAAAAGATCTTTATAGTAAGTTGTATAGATATCATAGGAAGCTTATCTATTGTACTAGTGTATAATAGTATACTTTTTATAGCTAGCTAAATGAAAACTACTAGAGAGCTAGGTGCTCTCTAGACTACTAGCCTCTTAAATTCTAGAGCTCTAGTCGCTAGTTAATATTATATTATACCTAAAAGAGTACTTAGTACTTTCTATATTAATAAGTATTTACAATATAATCCTTTATTAAATATTTTTATATGAGAGAATGCTTAGTATCTTACTATCTTAGTATTTTAGTATCTTCTATTATTTTCTAATTTTTGGAGATCTTTTAGACACTGTTTTAGTATACTTGGATATAATTAGTGAGGGATATAGGTCATAGTATATAATACAGTGTGTTATTGATTGTGTTCTGTTTTGACCTGTCTGGCAGGTTTGATTTTATTGCTTTGTACTCTTCAGATACTCTGTAAGTAGTAGTAGTAGTAATAGTAGTATTTCGTATCTAGAGGAGCTGTGTTAGTAATACTTCTAGAACTTTCTAGGACTATCAGGGTATGCCTAGCTAAAGTATTTCTAGTTTATAAAGTGTATTAAGGAAGAATTTAGCCTAGTATACTAAGGTATACTAAGATATACTAAAATAGTAGAGGTAGTATACTATAGTATAATAAAGAAAAGAGTTATCTAGTAACGTAACTCATAGGTGAGCTAGCCACACAAGCGGGCTGGCCACCCGAAAGGACCATAGTTAAGGCAATAAATTATCTTAACAACTACCAATTTAATTTAGTAGAGAATTAGTATAGTGCTTTATAGTCTCTCTCTTTTATATATATAAAGTTTAAACAAATCTACAGATTATTTAATAATCTTATTATAAATTACACTATAATTTATATATTTTAAATATAGATATATTGTAAAGATCTTAATCCTAAAATTTGCTAGTACTTATCTAGATACTCTATAAAATATAGAGAAGATAATCCTTAAGTTTACTATCTATAAGAGCTCTGGTTATTAAGATAGTAAGTTATAATGTATCGCCTTAACTATAGTGTTTTAGGGTGGCCAGCTCGCTAGTGTGGCCAGCTTATCTATAAGTTATGTTATGGCTAGTATACTATACCTGGTAGAGATAGTATATTATAATATACTATAAAAGTATATATAGTAAGCTCTACCTTCATTTATTTATTCTGTTCTGTATAGACAGAATATATCTAAATTTCAGATATTAGCTTATTTATAAGTGGTCTTCTTCTTAGATAGCTATATCTTATCTAAAATTACTAGCAATAATAATACTCTAGTAGTAGTATATATTTAAGTAAACTAGCACTTGTTAATTAAGATATTATAATTAATTTCTCTATACTCGATAGTGTCTCTCTAAAAATGCTTAGAGAGTCCCTGCTATCACTATTTATTACTTCTACGAAAATATGAATATAATGATATCTTATACTATTAGAAAACTATTTTATACTGAATTATTAGAGATTTTAGAATATATATCAAGCTATAACCAGTATTACTAACTCCAGACAACAGTAAAGTATCAAATTTAACAGAGGATAAAGAAGAAATAAGGTATGAACTAGAGAGAGCTATTTTAAGTAGAGAATACAGAGATAATAAATTAATTAATCAAGATATCACATAAAAAGAACCTAGGATACTAGAACTATGTAAGAAAGAGCGAAGTATTAATTTTTATATAAATAAGATTAGAAATAATTAGTCTTACTGCTTACTTTTATAATACTCACTAGACAGACTTACTATTCTGTATATATAGTATAGTAAGTAGTAGACTAAACTATTTTATGTATCTTTCTTATATATCTTTGATGTGATAAAGAAGAGATATAACTAGAAACAGTGTTTAATTATTTAGATATCTAATAGATAGTCACTACTACCTCTACTAGTTAGCATAAATGTTACTAAGTTTTTATTAAAAACAATACTCTTAGCTACTTTAAATATATAGACGTAGAAATAACTAGTTAGAATCTAATTAATTTATCTTACACTAATATTACTTCTGAAATAATATTAAATTAAACTAAAAGAGAACAAGACTTTTAATGATAAAGATATACTAATACTATATATAGGCTCTAGATTTACTATAGCACAGTTTTAAAATCATCTGAGTACTTAAATTAACTAGTTTACTAATATATAGAGCTCTAAGGGCGTTTAGACAGCTATAAAAAATAAATATAAGGAGTAATAGCTTAGTGATATAAACTGTACATAAAATAAGAGAGGTATAGAGATATAGTAATCTGGTAATATATATCTAAGCGACTCAGAGTAGTCTTAATAGTGAGAGTATAGAACAGAGAAAGCAGAGAATATTCTTATATTAATTTTTAAGCTAGAAAAAGTTATAGAAGCAGTTAAATAAGTAGTAATAGTGGCTAGTAAGACCTGATTTATATAAGTATTAGTGAGGCTACAGAGATAGTACAGCTATTCACTTTGTAAATATATTAAATAACTTTCCTTTATTACTATTAATATATTCTGTTTAGTTTAGTCTATATTATTTATGTTCTCTTCTGTATAGGGGCTATCTTTCTTTATATTCTAGACAAGCTATTAGATATAGTAGCACTACTAAGCACTGTCTTAGTAGTGTAAATCTGCCTAGGATTGACTAGCGCTTTCTGTAGTAGCCCTAGAGACTATTATATATATGGGCAGTCTAGCACTGCCTGCGTAAAATAGCGACTAAATGGACAAGTTTAGATAATAGCTAATCAAGATATTATTTAATTAATTAATAGTGTTTATATACTATTGTTTAGATAAAGATGAATTATTTAGATAGTCACTAATAGAGGTATTAGTTCAGAATAAAAAAAGAATTCTCAATAGGTCTTTAAAGATTACTAGTAGATATATATAAAAGAGTAATAGAATATTATTACTATTTTCTGAAAAGAACCTCTAGTAATAATTATTATAGATAGAGAAATACCTAAGGGTGGTGGTATATAGAAATAGCTAAGATTAGTGATAATTATCTCTTTATTTATACTAGGAGATATATCTCATATTAATTAATATCTTAATTACTCAGTACCTAGCCCGCTCTAAATATATACTACTATACTAGAGTATTATATAGCTAGTATTAAGCAAGATATAGATATCTAAGATACAGAGATCTGAGACAGAAGTTACTTAGAAATATACTAATATCTAAGACTCAGGTATATATATCTCTGTATAGAAGAGGATAAATGAAATCAACAGAACTAGTATAAAAAAGAAATAGCAGTACTTAAAAAGAGAGAATACTATTATAGGCTATAGCTAGTATTACTCTACTGTCTCTAATACTATCGCTTACTAAATAGTGTCTTTAACTATTCTCTTAACTAGCATCTATTATACCTAAGTAGTATTCTCTGCAATTTATTTCCTTACTGATCACTAATCACTTTTTTACTAGCTCTATGCTTACTATATCTATATCTTCTTTAGTATCTTTGGAAAGACTTCTATGTATTACTAGGGCTCTGTATCACTGTATTTACTATTATATCTGTTCTCTATTATATAAATAACTGATTTATATACTAGCTTTTAATAAGACCTGAATTACTGAGATTTTTCTCTTTTGTATTTATATATTCTTCAAATACTAGTATAGCTACTGTTTAGTTAGGATTAGGAATTCTATGAGATAATACTATAGCTAATCTAGAGCTTATATATTATATTCTAGTCTTTAATTCATTTTGGTCTTACTTTTTACATGAAAGAGTGATTATTAATTATTTCATAGTAGTTATATCTGAGTTTATAGGTTTCTATTCTACTGTATCAGAGCGTATATAGACAAATTAAGCCAATAGACCTGTATTAGTGAGGAATCTAGCTACTTTGATACTAACCAGGAGCTTAGAGAGTATATCTTTAGTAATATCTATATAATAACGATATTAAGGTCCCAGCAGAGTCCCGACCTTAATTCATTAAATCAGGGGTAGATCAGAAGGATATGTAGCACTGTCCGACAGGCGCCATCATTGCATATATATATAGTATAGGGTTAGTGATTATTAAATATAATACAGATAGAAGAAAAGGCCTATAAGATCTGATCTTGCCGGTATAAGAATAATAATATACCGAGACAAGCTCTAAGGGCTAGGATAGCACTAAAATTAGCGTAAGAGTTTATAGAAGGATAGTAGAGTACTAGAAGGATCTTTAAAAGAGTATAGGATCAGTTCTTATCTAGATAAGGTAAGGACTTAATATATATCTTTATAATATTAATTAGATTAATTATCTATTTTGCTTCTATGGTCTAAAGATCTATATTTATAAAACTAGAATATATATTCTTCTACTATACTCTCAATCTAATGGTATCTATACTTAACCAAAAACTAAACTTAGATATTTTAGATAGTCACTACTAATAATATATTATTATCTCTTCTAGCTATTATTAAAATTACTAAGTTCCTGTTGAAAGCTAGTCTTCTTAGTTAATTCTAGTATATTAAGTTAGATACTATTAAATAAAAGCTATTTAATTTATCTAACAAAGGTATTATCTCTTAATCAATACTAAAAAACAAGAAACAGTGAGATTACTATAATTAAGATATAATAATACTATATATAGATTCTATATAAGCTATAGTATAATCTCGAGATAATTTAATGATACTAGAAATAACTAGTTTACTATATATAGATTAAAAGAGTAAGCAAAAAAGCTATACAATAAAGAAAATAAAGATCTAGTAATACAGATATATTATGATCTAATAAAGCCTTATTTGATTAGTATTAGTAATTATTAGTATAGAATACAGAAATAATATAAGGTTTTTTTTACAGTTTTAACTTCTTTATTATTTATTTATATCTCTTTTCATATAAAACTTTTATTTCTTTATAATATTTTATATTATAATAAAGCTGCTAGGTATATAATAAGATACTATCTTAGTAGAATAGAGCTGCTTAGGTCAGAAAAATAGTTATTCTAGTAGGCCTATAATCTCCTGTATATATAGCCTAGTTTAGTGTAATATTCTAGTATAGTAGCTACTAAATAGGCAAGCTTAGATACTAGGTAATTAAGATATTAAGTAATTAACTAAATTAGTATAAAAGATAATAATAAGGGTGATATCTAACTAACACTATATAATCATAATTTTTAGAAGTAGCTAAGGGATATCTTTATAAAAAGATACTATATCAGTCTAGTTAAAATTTATAAATAATTATATTTAGCCTTTAATCTGCCTATCTATAGCTCTTTAGTATTATTACTATATTCTCATAATAGAGAGCCCAATACCCTCTCTTATAGTAGTAAATCTAGATTTTATATACTCTCTAGAGCTTAAGTCTCCTATAAATCTTTCTTATCTATATACTAGTAAATAAGTAATAATTTATATAATATCTCTATCTCTTATTCTATATTCTCTTATTATAGTATACCCTAGTAATAATTATTTATAGACAGAAAATCCTATCTCTAGACTATTTCCTGTCTCTGAAAATCTGCCAATTAGCTTCCTTTTACTTTACTTATTTAGTAAATATCTATATATCTATACTATCTAATCTTAGCACTATGTATATATTTAGTAAATTAGATAGCTATACTAATAGTCTTACTAAAACTTTAGATATAGTTAGCTAAATAGTTATCTCCAAGAGCTATCATGAGACTGCTAATACTCTATAATAGATATCTGAGTTCTAGCTTATATAGTTTGTCTAGTATAAGAAACTAAGAAATAGTCTCTTTCTAGATCTTAAGATATAGCACTAATTTAAGAATAGTATTTATTAAACTAATTATATCCATTAGTGATATATATCAAATAAAATTAAACATAATACAGCTTCTTGCTATATTATAATCTGTTATATACCTTTTTCTTATCTCTGTTTACTATCTCTCTATATTAGAAACTGTTTAATTAAAACTTTATTTTAACAAGACTAAGCTTAATTCTTTATTTAGTAATTCTTAAACATTTTAATTTATCTAATAATCCGTCTATTGATTATTCTTATAGAGCTAGACTAGTATTTAATGTCTTTTATAGTTAATTATCATCTTAAGAATAGACTAGATATTAGTCCAGCTCTTCGGACTTACTAAAAATCTATTTCTAGCTTTATTTATACTTTTTTTATTTAATAATTAATATTATTATTCTAAAACCTAAAAGCTTACTCAAATAGCTATATTACTAAAGACTAGTAAAAAGAACTGCTTTTTTCTTTACTCCTAGTATCTAATAGTTTAACTATTATATATTAGTAAAAACCTTAACTAGATAGTTATCTAGTATATTATCTAGACTATTCTTTAGTGTAGGATTTTCAGTTTTTAGTATAGAGATATTATTCCTTAGTATATAGTTACTTATTGAATTATATATTTAATATATAATATTAAATAAGTCTAATGCTAAAGTAAAATAGCCTTGTTGTATTTTAATAGATTTAATTTACTATTAGAGAGCAGTAGTATAAGAGTAGAGTATTACTATATAGTTATAGATTTAAATCCTACTACTTCCTTAAAAATCTATCTCTAACTAATATCTGTGTTCTCTTCCCTCACTAGAGCTAATATCTACTAATACTCAGAATCTATTACTCAGCTATATAACTTATTAAATCTCCCACACTTTTTAAGTAACAAAGTATTACTAAAACCTTAACTAGCAGAGATCTTTTAGACCTCTAGATCTAAGAATATAATAATTTTATAGTCTCTAAATTACTATCTTAAGTTAAGCTCAGCTTATAAGCTTAGTATATATCTATAACTCTAGAGAGGTTTAAAAAGAGTTATAGCTAGTTTTACTTTAATACTAGTATAGACTAATTTACTGTTCTCTCTCTTTGGAATAGTACTAGATAAATAAATAGGAATTAGAATTAGATAGAAGAATAGGAATTAGAATTAGATAGAAGAATATATCTAGTTATAGATCTATTAATAGGATTAAAAAAGCTATAAATCTCTAACGCTCTGTCTTACCTATATATATTAAATATCACTATAATACTACTACTACTACTACTACTACTACTACTACTTATTATACTATTATATTATTAGTCATTCTAGTAAATAATTATATGAGAATAGCTATTTACTTTGACCTGTTTAGTAGATAGTTTTTTAACTAATAAACTTATCTAGATATATCTATAAACGAGTATTATTAATATCTATTTTGTTTACTATAATATATTTTATTGTAAAGCTCTAATCTTAACTTATTAAATCAGAAATGAACTAAGGAATATATATATTATTGTTCATTAAGCATAATTACTAGATATAGTATAAGACTAGTGACTACTAAATATAATATAGATAATCTATAAGACAAGGGCTATTATATCTATATCTAGATAAGAACTAATACTATACTGTTTTATATATCTTTCTAGTTATCTAGTTTTTCTTATTTAGCTCGTTAATTAATTATTTTGTTATCTCTAGTATCTTCCTTTCTAGATTCTTCTATTTACTCTTACTTTCATATACTATCAAATATATTGTTTTACTATTACTATAAATTAGTAATAATACTTATAGACAAATTACTAACGTAATCCACGGCCGAACTGGCCACCCATCCAAAATCGCGTTTCCCACTATCCTACCTAATTTAACCGCCCACTATGCCACTAATTTGTACTAAATCCTTATAGAAACCGGCTAACTAGAATAGCAGAATCCTATTAGCTCTTAATAATATAAAAAATAACTGTATTAAATCTATTTGTGTAGTAGTAAAGCTATATAATATACTGTGTTCTATATTACAGATATATACTAATAGTATAGTCTCATACGCTGATATATGCCTAAATAGCTATAAGTTAACCTAATATAAAGAGGATTCACTTACTGAGTAGATTCTATCTATAGATTCGCGTAGAGCAGCACTAAGACTCTCTACTGTATAAGAGATAGCTAATATTCTTCTTACAGTATATAGAATAATCTCTCTATTAACTGTTAGTATTAATTAGACATCAATATTTATTAAACAGTATGATAAGCTTTAATTATGCTTTTCTAAGTAATATAATTATAAGCGCTCTTAATAAATCCTTAAGGATCTAAAGGCTATAAAAGAGTGGTTTTTAATAGTGTAATATATGATTAAGGAAAATAGGATTTAACTAGAGGATATCTATAACTTTAATAAGACTAGCTTTATAATAGAGCTTATATTATTATAAGAGATAGTTATATAAGCAGAATACTATAGCTAGTAATTAATCCTATAGCTAGATAATTATAAATAGATTATTATAATCAAAATAATATGTGCTAATAGCTATTTACTACTGCTCTGTATTATATTTAAAAACTAGATTTATATTACTAGCTAGTTTGAATTAAATTTCTCTAGGGATTAGTAAATTAAAATATTAAATAATAGCTAGACTACTAATAAAATCAGTCTTCACTAGCTCTAAAAAATCTTTATTCTATACACTAATTCGCGTGCACGAGAGTAATTTCGGCTATTAATCCTTAATAGACACAATAGCTATTTTATACCTTAATTTAATTAAATCTATGCTAAAAATAATATTATATCAGTCTGTATATCTTTATATTTATCATACTTACTTTAACCGCTTAATATTAGATACTTTACAGTGCTTAAGCATATATATAGCTATTTTATAAGTAATTTAGCCTAAACAGGCTACAATTACATTAATAAGCTTGATTTTCTAGCTAATTATTCTCACATATAGATATAAGCTTTTTAGCTAAATATTATTTAAAGCAGCTTTACAGCTACTAGTATTATACCAGTTAGTGCCGAAAGAGTGCTTTCTAAGCTTAATATATCACTTTAAACACCTTCACTACCACCACCACCACCACCACCGCCACTACTCCTAAGCTAACTAAGCAGCAGATCTAGCCAATTCACACTAAAAATACCTAGAATAGCAATTCAGCTAGAAAAGCAAGCTTCTATACTTAAAGGACTTCTAAAACAGCGATCACATAGCCCGCTAACACTATTAAAACTTATACTTAATCAGATTATTAAGGGCTACTGCATTACGCTATATAATACTGCACTACTAGTAAAGAAAAACGCTGATCTACGCGCAGTGAATAAAAAGAAATATTAAAAGCACACTCGATTAACTAGGCAGATTACACATAAAGGGGGCCTATTGATTAAAGAGAGCCTATAGCTAGCTCAGCAGCTAATTTAGCTAGTAGAAGCTAATAAGATAGTATCACATAAACAGAGCGATTTTATCTATTCAGTAGGATCAGCCACGCAGGAGAGCTCTGCCTAGATATAGTAGATACGGGATATTAGATATAGAGTTAATCATTATAGTAAACAATAGTTATAGCAGAATTAATGCGTTTTGGTTGATTTATCATGTTTTCAAAATTTATCATAGGGGTAGGTGGCCAGTTCGGCTGTGTGGCCAGCTCGGCCGTGGATTACGTTAGAGTTTCTTTACTGCTTCTTTAACCACTGTATTGCCTAATTGATTACTATATATATTGTTATAAATAAAAATTATATTCTAAAACAGAAGAATCTAGTTACTAAAGTATTTCAAAATAATTATAAAGATATATCTAGTATAATACTATTTAAGAATACTAGTATACTTTAAGACTAGCTTAGCTATTATAACCTTTTCAAATTATTTAGCTAATTTAACTAATACTGTCTCTATATCCTAATTATAGATATATCGATTCTTACTATTTATAAATCTATTATCTATCTATCTCTAGCACTATCTTAAAAGCTAACTCTATATCCTATAGCTTACTAGTATATACTATAGCTTCATTCTGAATACCTATTTAGGTGCTTCTAGTAGTAGTACTAGTACTTAGTATTACTACTATAGCACTAATCCTGTCTTTAATACTACTACTATCAGAATATACTACCAGATCATCCCTCTCAGGCATAATATTATTATATATATCCCTGCTACCTTACTGTCTTAGATAACCACTACTAGGGGCTCTTCCTGCTAAGCTGATCTGGAGTAGCTATAAAGTATGTAACCTGGGGCCTAGTAATTAACTATATTAATATTAACCTAGACAATTTCTTCTTTATAGTAGTTTATTAATTAATTAAGATAATCAGTATAGCTTTTCAAATATCTATATACAGATATAGTACTATCTCCTAGGTGATTTACTATATTTAGGTAACTATTAGTTATACATAGTATTTAGTCTTAATAGCCTAAATATACCTAATATTAGATGATCAGTAAATAATTAGATATTAAAAAGCTTCTTACTAGTAATCTCTTATAACTTCCTAGAGATTAGGTAGGATATATACTATTTAAGATATAATCAATCAATCAATCAGTCAATCAATATCTTAATTACCTAGTATCTAAACTCGCCTAATTTAATAGCTGCTATACCAGGGCGGTATGCTAAACTAGACTATACATATAGAAAGGCCTCTGGGGCCACCAGAATAACTATTAGCCTGATCTGGATAGTTCTGTGCTACTAAATTCTATAAGATAGTGCTTAGTTATAGCGCAGAACCTTATCTAGCTATCTCTCTATAACACAGCAAAACTGAAGCTCTATACAGAAAGAAAAGCAAATAAATTAAATAAGAAAAACATAAATAAATAATCAAGAAAAGCAGTAAAAGCTATTAAAAAGAGAGTATCTATAACTCTATAGTCTGACTAACTCCTATGTAAACAAGGCCTTAAGTAGCTATCATATATATACTATTTACTTAATATTACTCTTATAATTTTTACTAGCTTAAAAACTTTTCTCTGTTTTACTCTTAATACCTTCTTATATTCTCTATCTCTAGTTTCTCTGTATTACCGAGATCTATATTACTAGATTACTATATATCCATGTCTGCTCTCTCTCTTATACTACTATATATCTGTATTACTAGATTCCTACTTCTCTTATAGTTCTCTAATTGTCTCTAAAACTCCTATATATAGTAAAAACCGGCTATTTTCAGTAATATTAAATTTATCTTCAGACTGTGCTATAATTTATCTAGAGCTATTTATATAGTATCTTTATAGTTTAATAATAGAAGTCTCACTATCTCTCTGTTTACAGTATTAATTAGGAGATAGTAACTATATCAGATTTAACTAGCTTTTATCTAGTGGTATCTAGATATATTTAAACTAACTAAGTAGACTAGTTTTTAATAAGAATTTAGCTATAATGATATTAGACAGAAGAGAGAATAATATACTAATAGTAATAACTATTTAAATATTAAGATATTCTAGTTTAGTTCTTATTTTAGTAAAGATATTATTAAATTAAGAGTATATTAGATATATATATTATAGTTTAATAAATATAGATCTCTAGACTAGATAAGCAGAAAAGAAAATTAGTCTGATTAATATTATATAGATACATATTAAGTCTAATGATCTCTGATCTTACTTAGATAAGAACTAATACTATACTCTTCTAGGAATCTTTCTAATACTCTAATATTTTCTTACAAAATATTTTAATTAGTTATTTTATTATTTTTACTATTTTCAGCTTCTTGTAATATTATTCTACTCTTTTTTTATCTTCTATTAGATCTATTATTTAGCTATTATGTATAATTAGTATAAACTAGATATTTAATTAGTATAGTAGCTACTTTATTAGCTATCTAGTCAATTAGTTTGTTCTCCTAAATACTAATATAAACTAGTATTTAGTAAAATTTGATATAGCAGAGATTAGAAAAACTCTAAAGTAGTTTTATAATACTCTCTAAGAAATACTTAGCTAGAAGATATTTATAGATTCTAGTGAATTTAAAGTACTATCTAGCTACTAGAAAAGATCTCTATAGTAAGATATTATTCTAGTATTATCTAGATTACTATCTCTTAATCTATTTCTAGTACTATTTTAAGATCTCTAAGCTTTTCTAAATATATAGTAGTACTACTATTAAGATAGATGTTACTAAATAGTATATTTTAGAATAGCAGTCACAGAGCCGACCCAGTTGACCACCCGCTAACTGGGTCGCTCACACCGAAACGCATAAACACACTGATATATATAAAACTATCATTTTACTATTACTATTACCCTTTTTATAATAAATTTAAGTAATACAAGTATCGAAGAGTGTGTAATAGTCGCTTGCTAGTATACTAGGACTATAAATAAGCCTAATATCTCAGCACTGTTGTGTTAATATAGTGTTTCTTAAGACTGTCTATAGACACGCTAGAAAGGCCAATAATCTCTTACTAATTACTCTATTAGCTATAAAAGACTAGATAATTACCAGAAACAGTATTACTTATCTAGATTAGTTATCTTAATAATCTAGATATTTCTTCTATTATAAACTACCTTAAAGTAAGTATAAATATAATATTATAATAATATAACTTCTCTGTGTTTTATATAGTATCTTATATAGTATCTTATAGAAATATTATTTTATTAAAATAGCTACTAAAAAGAGATATTTTTAGACTTAGTAAAAGCTAATAAGATATAATTAATATAGTTATCTAGATATTAGTATTATATAAGTATTTTTTAACAGAATTAAGTACCTAATTATAGACCTAAATACTATTCTATCTTTCTGTATCTATAATTCTAATAAAGCTAGATTTCTTTAGGACTAGAGAAAGTCTTAAAAACTCCTTATAAAATATTAAGAATAAAATTTAATCTTTTCTAAAGAGTATAGTAGTCTCTTAACAGAAATAAAGTATATTTTAACTATTATTTAGTTAATAGAGCTATATTTTATTATAAAAAACAAGATCTATCTTGAACACTAGTATCTTAATAATAATAATCTTTTAAAGTTATCTTAGATTATTATATCTGATTCTAGATATTCTAATAATAAACTTATAATAATTAGCTTTATTTTTTTACTAAAAACATCTAGAATTATACAAAAAAGGCTTAATTACTACTTATAGATAGTTATAGTTTATATCTTATATAGGAGTTCTTAGAGATTTATAGAGTTATAAATATTATCTTATATCTTTCTATCTTATATAACTAATCTTATTTAATCTTTTAATAGTAGTTCTTTCTAGATATTAAAGTAGTAATTTTACTCTAAAAATAATAAAATTATAAGCTAGAATAGTAATATCTAAGATACTAGCTTTTTTTTCTATAAAATTGTAATATCAAACACTAAGGAACAGGCTAGAGACCTGTGACTAGGCAAGACTTCGGATAGTAATTAAAGAAAGAAGAATCAACTAATAATTATCAATAGTAACAGAGACTAATTCTTAAGAGAATCTCAAGGACAACAAGAATTTTGCGTTAAGTTATTCACCCCGACTATCACGTAGATTAGGTATATATCGGGCATGAATCGCTAATATAGCTGAAACAAGATTGAATTGCCAAAGGAAATACAAGGCGAGGTAATTGCTTCTGACCGAAGCTCACTCTCTTTGACACGAGTCCCGTGACAAAAATTAAGAAGCCTTATACTAAATCCCTTATATTAAAGAGTATTTAAAAGGCTTTTATATTAAATAGTATAATATTCTTTTAATCTAAGATAGTATGAATTCTTTGGCACTAATAAGCTCTGATATTTCTATATCGCTGTTTAAAATTAGCTATTCTATATATTAAATAACTACTAAGATAAATAAACTTCTTAATTAAGAGAAAATTATACTAAAGCTTTATAATATAATCTATTAGATTACTAAGATCTGCGTTAAGCTAGTTAATCTCATTAGTCTAGATAGATAATATCTTATAAAACTAGTTACTAAAATAGTATAAATTTATATATAAACTAAAGTGAGAGATCAGGAAATTCAGACTAATTAATACTAGTGATACTATTTACTATATAAAGAAAAGACTTACTAGTAAAGCTAAAACTACTATCTAGTGTGCTAAAAATACTGTCTCTTTAGAGTTATTAGAATTACTAGAAATACTTATTCTAATCTAAAAATAGTCTATATATATTAATTTAGGAGATAAGAAAGTGTTTATTACTAGCTTAGTATATTCTAGATTTTTTTATTAATATAAACAGTGGTAAATTAGCAAACTTTGTGCGTATCGGTGTGGTTGTGCGTTTTGGTATAGGTGACCTAGTTGGCGGGCGGTTAACTGGGTCGGCTCTGTGACTGCTAACTACTAAAGCACTAATATGTTCCTTAAAGCTATTATTAATAGTATAGGTTAAGATTATCTTATTATTAGTATTATTTACTGTTTTAGAATACTATTTTTTGATAATCTCTTTATCTATAATAGTTATCTTTAGAGACTTTTCTTGGAGACATTAGATAGATATCTTATAATTTTCTTAATTATATAATAGTAAATCTAGAAAAGCTATTAGGTATCTGTTCCTTCTATTTTAGACTAGTATCTATATTAGTAATTATCTAAATAGCTTTCTCTTATCTAAACTATATCAAATAATTATTGATAGGGATATAGCAGTCTAAGAGTCTAAGAGCCTATATATAAGTAAATTATAGTCTTTTTAGATAATTCTTTTTTATCTAAATCACTATTAGTTTAAGATAGTATTTAGCTCCAAATATTAATAGTATAATTATCTAAAAATCCTTACTAATTAAGTTCTTAGTAGCTTTTTAGATAATATTCAATACCCTAGTATTGTATTTATATTTAGTAATTATAGTCAGAAAGAATATAAAATATAAAAGACGTTATTTTTAGCTATCATTTTAATATAATATTACTTAAATAATAATACTAGATTAAGATACTAACCAAGATATATTTCTGTTAAATAAATTATTTCTATTTTTTCTAAAGGATATATAATAATATATACTATTATAGTATATTACTATTTCTTATCAATCAATCTATCTATTAATATCTTAATTACCTAGTACCTAGCTCATTATATATATATACTGCTATACTAGGCTGTCTTTATCGCTTACAACTTTAAATAAGGTGTAAATACCTGACACAGAAGCCGCTCAGAGATATACTGAATATCTGAAGCTCAGACACGTGTCTCTATATAGAAGAAAATAAATGAAATGAACACAACTAGTATAAAAGAGAAATAGCAGTGCTATTACTATAAATAGAACAAAGAGAAAAGCAATAAAAATGAGAGAATTCTACTACAGACTTATAATAAGTCTGTACTATCTGCTATTACTATTACTAATACTCTTATTTTCTTTTCTTTTAACTCTTATAGTACTTACTAGCTATCTTTTACTAGCTAAATAGTGTTCTTAACTACTTACTTCTTAACTAATTAATTTCTTACTAGCTTTCTATACTTACTATGTCTATATTTCTTTCTTTAGTATCTCTATAGAGAAACTTTCTTAATTTACTAAGACCCTGAGTTACTAGATTTACTATAATATACTTTATATATTAAATTATCTTTCTTAGCTATAATCTTATTATATATTCTCTACTGTTTTATTATTCTGAATTACTATCTTTAGAGACTGTTTTTAAAGAAATTAGATAAATATTTTATAAACCTCTTATTTAGTATTAAAAAGCTAATCTAGAAAAGCTATAAAATATCTAATCTAAGATCTGCTAATAGTCTTTATTATTGTTAATCTAGATAGTTTTATTTCTATAGATAGTATTTAATCTTAATCATAGATTTAGCTATTATTCTAAATATTCTTACCTATTATCTTAGTATAATATTATTTAAAATATACTACTAGATTAAGCTAGAAGCTAAGATATCTTTCTACTATATAAGTTATATTTATAGTTATAGTCTCTAAGAAGAGTAGAGATATATACTAAGATAGTATATTATCAGTTCTTGGATCAATCAAGTAAATAAGAGAGTATTTCTTAGTATTGGATACTAATATATACTTCTTTACCTAGTTATTTACTCTTATACTCTCATCTAAATATTATTTTGCTTAATATTACTAATTACTAGTATACTAGTATCACTTATCTAACTATTAATTATAGCCCTATCAGAAAATGTATTAGACAGAAAAACTAATAATACAGATAATATTAACTACTTAGGTAAGAGAGAAGATATAAGAGATAGAGGGAATAGGATTATAGATAATTGAAGGAATATTAGTAATATTAGTATTACTATTAATATTAGCCTTAATAATAATATTAATAGTATTAATCTTAGTACTACTCTTAATTAATTTACTATTACAGATTAGATATAGTATTAGTGAGATAGATAAGCCTTATACTATTTCTAGTGAAAGTGAGGATACTATTAGATATATTTTTAGTTTACTGATCTATTAAGAATATCTAATTTTTCACTTATAGAAATTATATAGAAGCTATATATATAAAATATTATTATATATATCTAAGATGTTTAATAAAAATAGTAATACTATTCCACTCTATTTCTATACTCTGTAAATACAATTATTAATGAAGAGATAAATATTATAATTAGTAGAAATATTTTCTACCTATCTAAATTAATAGCTAGAAAGAGATTTTAGTAACTAATAATACTATTAATTTATCTAATATTTACCAATTTAAGAATCTTACTTAGTATATTAAGAAGAGCTATTAGATAATAGGATTTTACTTACTAATAGTTATCTTTATTCTGCTCTTATAGTATAATAGTTATAGATCTTTAGAAGTAATATAAGTTATATTTAATATATAAATATATATTAAATAATTAATATAGAGTATTAATCACTACTAATATCTTAATTAATTAGTATTATATTAAATTAGGCAAACTATTAGGATTAGGAATATAGTATACTAGTATAGTGAGAGAACGAGACCCTAGTAGTCGCGTTCTACGCCGGGCGGTCGGCAGTGGCAGTACTACCTGATGGCTCTCGTATATACGCCATAACAATCTACCTTACAAAAATTAACCATTTTGATCTTACGACTCGCATATCTTATCTAGTAGAATATCTGATAAGAGATAGTGCTCTACCTATCTATAATAAAAAGAATAAGGTCTTTTACCTGCATTCCTCGTCAGACGGTCCTATCATAGCTCTTCCCTCAAGCCATATACTATTAAGAGGTTAAGATATTAATATTTCCGAATATCATAAACACTACAGACAGAACTCTATATTATAGTGAAACTCTGTATTTCTGTTTTATATATATGCTATATAGATACTTAATTACTAATAACCTATAGAGAAGATTCTCTAGGGCCTATATAGAGAATAGCTCTTAGTTAATCTGAGTCTAGAGATAAAGATTATACAAAAGCAATCTCACACCACCTATCGTATTAGCAAGACCTTAAAAGACATAATATATAGATATATTAACTTCTTTATCACTATAGATATATGTAATTAATCTACTAAAGACTTTATAGATATCTCTGATATTATTAGACAGTAATCTTATACTAGTAGACTATAAACTGCTGCTCTCTAAGCAGCTCTTATATAAGAATAAGTCTAATTAAACACAGATATAGTATACTCTAACGTAAGTCACATGTGAGCGGACCACCCACTCCAAACGCGGTCGCGTCTTTTGCAATCTATCAACTTCAACACCTTACTATGCCACTAATACGCTCTTAAAATTCACTAGATTTAGTTTAAAAAGAAGACCATATCCTACTTGCTATTAAAGCTGTTCAGAATAGCGATATCACTAGTCTTTATATTGCTATAACGTGTTTAATATTCCGCGGATAACACTTATACACCACTAACTTAAAGATATTACATCACGCATTAGTATACACATAAATAACTATAAATTAACTAAATTACTTCAAAAATAGATATTCTTAATAGATTTATATAGTATTACCTCTAGATATAATATAGTATAAGAAATAGCTAATATACTACTAGTAAAGCATAGTAATAATCTAGTATCTCTAACTGTCGGCTGAAACTAGGTATATAACTTTATTAAGCATACCCTAGCTCTTAAATCCTGTTTTTCATATTATTATAACTATCAGTATACTAAATATAAGAATCTGAAGATTATTTAGATCTAGTTTAATCTTATACAGAATATAATTATTAAATATAGTATTTATAAAGATAAAATCTGAGACTCTAATAAAACAGAATTTATAATAGATTTAATATTAAGAGCCTAAATAGTTATAAAAGCTAAATACTATAAGAATAAATAAAAAATTCTTTAACTAGATAATTAAGAGTAAATAACAGTAATTAAATATATTAACTTCTCTATCTTAATCTCTCTAGTAATTATTCTAAAGAGTAAAATCTTTAATTTAAACTAGTTTACTATAGTATTTAAAGACTAGAAGCTCTATATCTTATAAATAGATAGACTATTAATAAAATTAGATAAGATTAGCTTAAAAACTATTTTATTCTACACACTAAAAATCTTATATATAGCTTCTAGATTATATTAATTATAGATAGCTATAGATATTATATAATAGTATAATTTAATTAAATTTACTAATATAATAATGTCATATCTATATATATACTATCTAATTTTTCTTATCTTCTATAACTACTTAATATTAGTTATTTTTTAGTTATTAAGAAGATATATAGTAATCTAATCTAGTTAAAAATATAGTATAGTATTAATTATATTAATAAGCTTAACTTTCTATCTGAATATCCTAAAATATACTAATCTGTCTTTAAAAAGCCATTAACTATTCAGAATAGCTTCTTTAGTACAGAAATTATACTCTATAATCTATAATATATACTTTAAAGGCTTATATATATATTTATATACCTATACTCCTAGATAGTAGAGATAGTGATTTAAGTAATAATTAGATACCATATATATCTATATACCTTATTAATATATAGTAATAGATAAGATTAATTAGAAAGCTATTATCTAAGAATATAATAGCTACTAAAATACCTTAGAGAGCAGATATAATAGTTAGCTAAAAATACTTAGCTATTAGAATATAAGAAGACTATAATAAGATATAAAATATAAGGTCTACAAGCTAATAATACTCACTAAACAAAGAAGTATTCTTATAAAGATCAGTAACTAGTATAGAATAGTAATTATAATAGCACTAAAGCCCAGAAACGCCTACAAATTAAGGCCTAAATAGATAATTATATTAATATAGCGCCTCCGCGGCTAGCTGAATCGGCTAATGAGAGGCTACGGCAGAGGTGTAGATTATGTAGGGCGGTAGGGCATAGAAGAAACAGGTACTCTGAGATGCCTAGTACTAGTTAAAATTGAATATATTATGTTGTTGTTGATATATATAGTATTTTAGTAGGAGAGGTGCGGGCGGGTGGTCCGCTCATATGTGACTTACGCTATACTTAGAATACTAATATCTATATCTTTCTGTATAGCTCTACTTATTATTAATCAGACTATTAGTATAGCTATATTCTAGACATAGTAGTATAGTATAATATCTTAAATCAACGACTAGGCTATTTAGGCCCTAGCTAGACAGTTATACCTACTAATAATTACTAAACCTAGTATATAAGAGATCTCTCTATAAGCTCTTGTCTAAGAACTTTCTGCTTATAACTATCACTTAAATTCTTTTCTTATAAAGAGTATTTATAATAATTAGTAATACTCAGATTATATTTAAGATAATAAGATACAGAAATATTTGCTTAACTATAAATAGTACTTTATAGTACTTTAGATAGATTATAATCCTATATAAGATCTTTTCTGAGTTTAAAAAGATCACTATTACTACTAGATATCTTAAGAGATATATAGCTAAAGAATAAAAAGTATTCTAATCTAAGATTACTAATTACTATAAAGAGCCAATTAGTATATAGACAGATTATTATATCTAGATCCTAACTTATTATACTAAATATTTTAGTTTAGAAAAGTAATAAGATCACTTCTTAAATCTTTTATAGAGTAATAAGACTATTTAATTCTATACTAATAACCTATAGTAAGCTACTATTGATACTAGATAATAAATCTTAGAGAATCTATTAATCTAGTTCTTACGAAAAAACATAAATATCTATCTATAATCAAGATAGCTAGAAGAAGACACTAAAGTTAAGACTTTCTCTGCTGCTATAAGATATCTTATAGAGTTTAAATATAGAGCTATACAAAGGAAGTATATAGACTACTATAAAGCTTATTATAATCATCCTAATTAAATAGATCTTATAGCTATATCTATATCATAGTCTATATAATAAGTTGCGCAGTAAAATAGATAAAAATTTACAGGAATCTGTTATTAATATAATTAATCTAGTTATATTACACAGAGATACGAAGTCTCTAAGAGTAACGATAAGAATATATAACTATTATTATTAAAAAACTAGAGCAACCCGACAAGATTGAAGCTCTTGTTAGCTAAATATAAGAGGCTTTAATATACCAGATCTAGTTAAATCAGATCTATTAGATCTGAAAGGCTATGAGTAGGCATGCTTACTTCTGTTCTTATATAATATAAAAGACGGAAAGAAAAGAAAAAAAAGAAAAAGAAGAGCCTGTGTACTAAAGTATTTCTTAACTTAAAAGGTGACTTCCCGATCTATTAGAATACTATGATATATTATCTCTTTAAGAATACTATTAAAATTTTAGCTCTATTAGATTATAGTGTGTCAGAATATTTTGTTTCTATCTAATTGATAGAGAAACTGAGTTTAATAGTACTTATCTAACAGATATAGAAGGCACTATCTGTCTATCTCTTTAATAATAGCATATAAGTATCTGTACTCTTATATACTAGGTTCTTAATCTATAGAAATATAAGTTAATACTAAGATTCTTATTTCTGTGTAATCAAGAGCTAAAGATTAGTTAGTAGAATAATATAATAATACTTACTAATAGCTAAGAATAATATTATATAGTTTCTGCTTATAATTTCTATAAGAATATACTATCCGTCACCAAGGCATAACCCACAGTGATTTTTTTTCGCTGTGGGTCAGTAATAGTTGAAAGTAACTAATACCCGGAAGTAATATTCTTAATTTAACACTAGTTTATTAATAATATAGTGTACTATCTATAAACTAATTTTGATTCTCTTTTTCTGCTTTATTTTCTGTTTATTTTGATATCTTAGATTACTTAAAATGAGTAGATAGTGGTGAATAGCTATGGTCTTTCTTATACTGTCTCTGCGCTTACCTCTCTTGTGTAGTAGCTTCTTTAGTCTCTTATTCAGTAATTAAGTGATTAGTATACTGAGTAGAAATTATACTATTACTATTAAGAGGTGATTTAACTAGTTACTTAGTTTTTTTGTGATTTAATGTCACGGGGCTCGTGTCAAAGAGAGTGAGCTTCGGTCAGAAGCAATTACCTCACTTTGTAATTCCTTTAGTAATTTAATCTTATTTCAGCTATATTAGCGATTTATATTTGACCTATACCTAATCTATATAATAGTCAGGATGAATAACTTAATATAAGATTCTCTTTATTCTTACAGTTTCTTTAAAAATTAGTCTCTGTTATTATTAATATATTTATTAGTTAATTCTCTTTTTTTTGATTACTATCTAAAGTCTTGTCTAGTCACAGATCTCTAGCCTGTCACTTAGTGTTTGCTATTATTACATTTAAATACTGTTAATATCCCTGAATTATACTAATAATATTTTTGCTAAGCCGGCCTTGCTTTTAGTAACTTTTAATATATCTAAAATCCTAAATTAAGCTATAACACTATTTTAGAGTTATTTTAGAGATCTTAAATAGCTTTTTTTAGTATTTTTCAATAGTTTAGAGATCTTTTAGCAGAGTTCTAGTAGTACTAGATAATAATATACTATCTAATAGCAGATATAGTAAAGATATAGCTTTAATAAAGCTATCTAACTCTATAGATATATAAAGCTCTAGTAGATTAGGCTTATTATTAATAAGCTGTTAAATAATCTCTATAATATCTATAGGATATATATATTATATACTTTAAAAAGCCTTATAGATAATTTACTAGTTTAATATCTACTTTTAAATAGTCTCTAGAACTCAGAAAAATTCTGATTTACTAGATATCTGACTACTCTAAATAGAAATTAAATTATTCTCTGTAATAGCAAACACTAAGGGACAGGTTAGAGATCTGTGACTAGACAAGACTTTAGATAGTAATCAAAAAGAGAGAATCAACTAATAACTATATTAATAATAACAGAGACTAATTCTTAAGAAAACCTCAAGAACAATAAGAATTTTCTGTTAAGTTATTTATCCTGACTATTATATAGATTAGGTATAGATCAGACATAAATCGGTAATATAGCTGAAACAAGATTGAATTGCTAAAGAGAATACAAATCGAGATAATTGCTTCTGACTGAAGCTCACTCTCTTTGACACGAGCCCCGTGACATTCTCTTTCTTAAAATACTGCTTATAATTTAAGCAGAGAATACTATCTAGTAGTTAATGGAGATAAATAGTATAAGATAAAAAGCTAAACAGAATAATATTAAGATTTAATACTAGGTTTATAAACTTAGTAGTTAAATAAGGACTATAGCTATTAAAAAGTATAATATATTTCTTATTATATTAGGTTTTAAAGTCTTATTAAAATACTTAAGCTATTATAGAGCTAAGTAATTAGTAATCTAGCTATTAGATATGATAGTTACTTATAAACTATCTAGAAGCTTATTACTGCTATAAAACTAATTCTCTTATAGATTATCTTTACTAGTAAAGATAATAAAAAAACTTATTAACTATTAGTATTATAGTACGTAATAATAGTAATATTCTGTTCTCTGTTATTACTAGTAATGTTATTTTTGTGATCTGTATTACTGATTATCTTAATATCTAAGTCTTTACTAGATTAGAATCTATATTTATTAAAATTATAGATAAGCTATAGTAGTATATCTTTAGTAACACATAAAAGCTGATAATACTATATAAATCTAGTGCTAGAGTATCGTTAGCCTAAATATACTTCAAATCCTTAATCTTTTATACTATTAGATATATCTTTAGATTCTCTAGAAGGTGTTTTATAAAGTAATATTTCTATTAGTCACTTATAGCTTTTTAGGAGCTATCTATATCTTAAGGTAATTTATTTATCTATGATTTAATAATTACTAGGATAACAGATATATTTAGATTGTGTAAATATGATATCTAATTGATTAATGCTGCCTTTTAAGGCTCTTTTAATGCCTGATTATTAGAGATATAGTTATTTAATGGCTTCTGATCGTAGTGAAGGCGTCTATACAGAGAATACTGAGAGATGCTAAGTTCACGCGTAATTTAGCTGATATTCAGCTTTTTTTGGGTGTTAACGGCTTTACAGGTCTTAGATAAATGCTGCTGGTTAATTGTAAGTGATTTAGGTATATTGGTGGCTAGTAATCACGTAAATAGTAGAATGTTGCCTTCGGGGTGTCAGTTGCTTTCAACTGTCGCCTACCTACACCGCAGCAAAGCGGTGTGGGTCAGGCCTTGGCTACAGATAGAGCCTAATATTTAATATCTTAATCTAATATCTATATACTAGATATATACATTACTAAAGAAAAAAGATACAGAAGTAAATCTCTTTATTTAATCTCTAACTAAGAAGAAAAAAGATATCAGAATTACTAAATATAAGAATCTCTAGATATATATAGTCTTATTAATATATTAAGATATATTCTAAGAAGATCTCTTAGAAGAGTTATCTCTTAAATATACTATCTTATATAAGATTAATATAGGTACAAGTATACTTATTACTCTAAGCTCTTACTTACTCTTAGAAGATAAATTAGAAGAGTAAGTATAGTAAATTAATAATCTGATCAGAAAAGGACTAATTTACTCTTCTAGTAGTATCTAAAGCTTTTCTATAATATTTATACAGGAATCTAATACTATATATATTAACTACTATAGCTTAAATAATCTCATAGTCAAGAATAGATATTCTCTACTATAAATCTAGAATCTGTTTAATATTATAAGATATACTTAATATATTTAGAAGTTAATCTAATATCTAGATATTAGTAAGTTTATATAGATCTAGCTTTAATTAAAAAGACAGTACTTAATATAATTTAGAGAAAATATAAATAGCTAGTAATACTATTTAGACTATAATATTTTTATAATCTTCTGGACTATAATAAATAATATTTTATATATGTTTTTTAAGAAAAGTATATTAGTATACTTAGATAATATTCTTATCTTCTTAAATTTAATGAAGAAGTATATAGAATATCTTAACTAAATTCTAATATAATTATAAAAGTAAGGTCTATATATTTATTCTAGAAAGTATAAGTTTAGTATTAAAGAGCTAGAATTCTATAGCTATATAATTAGTAATAGTACTATTTACTCTATTACTAGTAAAATTAATATAATTTATACT
>JAMAGY010000102.1:0-59365 GCA_023626415.1 Penicillium sp. S1701
ACCCTTTTACTACTCGATGAACCTCATTTGGAGATTTGGCATTAGGTCTGGCTCCATAACAACGCCTACCAAATTAGAGCGCCAGCTCAATTGCGGAAATGGGAAATTTTCGGTTTCAGGTCCAGTTCCGCCGACTAACACAGATTCAACTTGTGATGAAGTAGCTTAGTACCTGCCCCGTTGCTTTGATGAAAGGATGCCGATTGTCCCCTGATGAACTCTCCGCAATAATACGGGGTTTGTACTAGCAATTCGAGGACGTAGCATGTCGATATCCTATGCTCACCTCGGATCCTATACAGGAAGGTGTCCGTATCCATCGAAAATAATCTTCCAAGTTTGGAGCATCACCTAATATGGAAGTTGCACAATTGTGCCAAGAAAGATACCCCGGTACACGAAATTGGGCGGGGTGCACTCTGTAACAGCAAATGCCTGAGCTCACGTGCTATTCCAATAGACTAAAAAGACCACAATATCGAAGCGAGAGCTTCGATATTCTCAGGCACCACTATATAGTAAGGTAGGTAACGCACGAGATTCTTGTAACAGGCCACACCCCGTTACACACTCACACTAGTCTAGGGTGGGGGATCATTGATCATAGCAACTATCACAAAGCCGGAACACGGATACCACGGCCCGCGGGGTTTGAAAACTATGTGAGAGTGTGGTCTCTTACTATACTCGAGGGCTGTTTCGTAATCTTCCAAGTGTCCGTGAACAGGTGGAGGTATTCCTGGGATCTCGGTGCCCCCTGATGCTGATCCATAGTCTTGAAATGGCAATCCCGCTGGACTAAAGGTTAAGCACGAAGACCCAGCTCACCTCAATACAGGATTGATCGGCCCATTCGCCTCACCCAGGTGGAGGTGCTTTTACTCTTCCGGTTGGTCGCAGAACATTGCTATGCCACTGACAGAGCGTATTCCTAGCTGCACTGTATGTAGACCTCTTTTGGCTCGAGGGGATTTGCTTGGGGCACCAATTCGACTACTTTCTCTGGGGAAGGATTGATGTCTGTCTAACCTGCTTTGAATATTGAGCTCCGGTACTTGTCCGACGGAGCTCAAGGTCAGCGCAGATTTCTCTGGGAGCGGAGCCTTGAACGACTCCCTGCAAGCCTGGTGGAGCCATCATCTTGCATTCTGCTCTTGGCTCATGGAAACTTCCCGAATTTATTTACAACCAACTAGCTCATAACGCTGCTCACGACTTCTGGAAGCTGAGATACAGGCACTGATCTCTACTGCCGAAGAGGCTCGGTGGGTGGCAAGAGCAGAGCAACTTTTCACCTTAGAGATAAACTGTTTCCTTTTCCCTGTTCTTGCATCCTGTCAGTCATCCACACGCATTCAATTCCTCGTACTCGCAGCCTACTTTGTTGGGTCTCGGCCTCGATCGATCCCTCTGGATAGATGATCACAGCCTAAACAGACGTGGGCTTAAGTTTCAACCAAATAGCATTCCTTAGTAGCTAGACCGGATAAGAAGGTAATGTGCACTGTGCACTGTGCCCTGATGGAGCGTAGTACTTTTTAATGCTACCGTCATTTGATCATATGAGAATCAGTATGTAAAGATGAAGCGTCCTGCAAGCGTATGTAGAATCAAACAAACAAGTCATACTCGGTGTCGGCCTTCCAACCTAAAATGAACAAGTAGTGTACTTGATTGAGCTTCGGTATGAATGGCCCGGATGAGGATGCACGGAAGTGAGAGGAGAAATCTTTCGGCTAGGAGAACTCCCCTCTACCACGAACTGCGTGGACCTACACTTTTCTTTCCATCCACTGATAATATAGCTGGAATCCACACCTCAGAGTACTGCCCGATGAAAGTACCACCCGCAGTATTGATAATATCAATGGTACGAATCTCGTCGGGTTAGAGAAGTTGGCAAGGCCGCTTCTTTAGTGAAGAGGCTTGGATGAATAAAATTTAATCCGTGAGCCCCCACCTACCAGAGTTGTATACTGATGATTCGTCAACGTACCGTCTCTTTAGCTATATTGGACCTTTGCTCATTTCGGTGTCTGCATCATTGCATTGATACTAGTGGCTCCATAGCCCTCACCCGGGTGATGGGCTGCGTCCCTCATTCATCTCTGACGCCTGTCTAGCTTTTCTCAGCAGCTCAGCCCCATCAATTTTTCCCTTCCAATCATTGGCCGATGTTAGACCTAGCAGCATTTCATCCGGTGGGACTCCTCAAAATTCCCCATTCCTTGAGGTCAGAAAAGTATAAGTAAAGATCGACAGTGGAAAGACCTTGTTGTCCTTTGACAAATTTCCTATTGACCCTCCTCACATACCTCGCGACTTGCACTTTACTCTGCATTTATCCACCATAGTCATGAACCGGCCCCAACTCCACAACGTCTACGAAGGGTATCTGTTTTTCAGAGCCGATCCACTCCCGCAACAAAGTGCGACATGGGCTCGGGCAGAGCGCACTCGGATGGATTTTACCCAGGCTGAACTCTATGGTATGATCTACGATCGAGCTTACAAGATTTCAGCGGCCGGCCAGTATCAGGCTCTGTCAGATGAGCGGCGTGCCCATGTTAGCCAGCTGATTCATGATCGACGGCACCAAGACCCCTCTGGCGAATGGAGTTGTGCCTATGCTAAAGAAGACAGAAGCTTTATCAATGGCCGAGATACTCTTGAGCGTGACGATGACGCTGTTTCAATGACAGTGATACTCATGCAAAGGCCATGGACTCCCAAAGCCTACCCGAGAACCCCGATGGGTGATTTGGTAGACCTTCGAATATCCCCTTTTTTCAATGGCCAGGGGCACTATGGGAGCGCTGCAACAGTGCCTGGTTTTCCAGTCGGGCGCACGCTTCCTCACAACTATGCTATGGGAAATGTGTACCAAGAGCCCAGGCTATCGTCGATGCAGGAGCGAGCCAGCATGGCCTGCCTGCGAAAAGCGCTTTCCGACCGTCAGCCCAGAATGATGAATCGGTCTTCTCTACCGGAAGGGTAAGTATTTCAGTTGTAGGGACTCCGTGCGAAACTCCATGTTAAAGACCCGTGGAATGATTGCTGATTTATACTTGTGAACAGAAATGCGATGGCCCATATGGAGGAGGAAAGTGAAGATGAGGATGACTCTGAAGAGACCAATAGTGATGAAGACAACAACTGCACATGCGATGGAGTGCAGAAGCCATGCATCTCGGGCCAGAAGACTCCGGATAACAGAGACCGTGTGTCTGACCGTAGAAGGCATGTATTGCAGGGAGAACGCTCCAAGAATGATCTATGGTTACTTAGATCGCGGGTCGCTATTGCCAGGGCTTACAGGAGCCGAAAGTGGGTGCGGACCAGGCGGCCAGGGTTTCGAAAACTGAATCATAAATGGGTCAACGCCTGTCGGGTTGAGGACGCGACTCGTGAACAACTAAGGAATATCCGAGGTCAACGTCGCAGTTCTTGTTAAATTGTTCACTCGAAATGCAGTTGGAACAGCCGTATCCATTACCGAACCTCGTTACTCAATTGGTCCTCCTCTTATATTCTTCTTTCTAATACTACATGGCTCCCTTAACAAAAAGAAACTTCAACTCTTCTTCCCCGCATATATGTACTCAAGTTCTCGTGTCTCTTATCCCGTGACTCGTTGCGTTTAGCGGATGATTCCATTGGCAACGACAGCGTAAGTTACGTTACCGTCCCTTCAGAAGCTTACCCGCACAAGACCCTGAAACTGTGGAAAGGGTCCACGTAGGTTAGGTTAGCTGCCCGATACTCTCCATCCAGGTATAATTTACAGACTAATCAATTTCTGATCGGCACGTCGACCAATATTCAGCCGAGGGGCATATGTTCTGCCTAAGCCATTTTGCCACACAGGCACCCCGTTAAAGTGAGGGCGCGCTGTGCGGTTGATGAACAAGTGATGAAATCTTCTCTTCTGTCATGGACGCATGATCAGTACATTAGTGCGACAGCTTTATCAAGAAACATGAAACTAGCATGGTATTTGCTACTCCGTATCTAGGCGAGCTAATATAATTATTTATTGCAAAAAGAAAGCTTGAAAATCAATCGATCGATCTCCAATGCCCAAATCTCCTACAGTATAGTCGTACTGGAAAGTCTTTAGAGTGAGTTCTCAGATCGAGAAAGATGGTTATTTTCACTAATAGTATCAAGACTAGATGGCCGGGTGAAGTTAGTCATACGGTATAGAGAAGAGGAGCTGGGCGGATCGCTAATGCCTATGCTACAGATCTTTGGAGAATTCTCCGCGTCATCAAGTTCTCCGATGCGTTCTGGCTAACGCCCTGAGTCGGCTAGCCACTATGAAGTCTCAAATGAAAGATATAATGGACCAGGAGACAGTGTTGGAAGAGAAGTAGTCGATAGAAAGTCTATCGCGAAGATAATGCTGTTTAAGCTACGCTCAAATCCAACGTTGCCTTGATGTCCATAACAGTTACCGCGCATTAATCTCGCAATAATAAGTTTCGGCAGCAGCTTACGCCATGACATTCGTAGAACGTAATGTGGTGCCGGTCACCAGGAACTGTCTGTCTGTTTGACGCATTTGAGATGTAGCTTGATCGTTCTTCCTAGCTGAACGATTCCTGATTGTCATAGCCTGCGTATATTGGCGACACATAATTTATAACGGCTCAGATGCCGGACTCGATCCCATTTCTCATCGTTTTTATCATTAATCCGACCTAAGTCAAGTAGCACGTAGATTGGTTGGCGTCGCCAAATTAGATTCCTGTGGGCTTCACCGTGGAATATTCTAGATTCCAGGACACGCACGAGTCCATTCCCTTGTATCTTCGAAATTGAGTCTTGTGTTCTAGAACCTTATGTAATTTTGAGGTGAGATACGAAATCTTAAGGCAAAAGGTGATTGAGATTCCGGGATTAGGTCGTGTCAGTAAGAATAAGGTGGAGACTATAATGACGATCTACAGCTTTCCGGTGTGCAACTGAATGCTTCGTACTGTCGTCGAAACATATCACTCGGCAGAAAAGCTGGCGGGCGGACAGAGACGGTTCCCCGGGAAACGAAAGAGTTGGCCTGAACGGTACGAGATTTGAGAACCATGGAACCAAGATAGGACAAAGGTACCACTCATGGTGTCCTCCAATCGGAGTTATTCAGTGGTGAAAAGAGGATGCAGCTTGAATATATCGCCAGAATAAAATTGAAACTATCGTTCGTACTATGGTGGAAATGGGGTCGTGGCAGAATGTTGGATGATTTGAACAGGACAAGGGAAGACCTTGTGTAAACCCCGATAAATTGCCCTGCGAGTCCGTCGGCCTCATCAACCATTAAATGAATGGCCCATACTCGTCGGTCGATGTTGAACCTTGTGGGTCAAGTAATGGCGGATTGCTTAATCTGGAGAACTCGGAAAGTGCGTTGGGACCTGTGGCTCCCAAAGGTTCGACCGGGGCAGCCCAATTGCCATAGTACACCTCAGTGCCAGGCAAGACGGATGCCAGTCGTTTGTTCTGAAGAGCATCGATAAAGTTCCCGAACCGAGTGGCAACGGATACTATTTCGCCGTGCGTCTATTGCAAGACTGGCTGTATATCATTCCATGCTACCTGGTCCTGCATCGCGTTACTTGTAAATTCCAGCTCCTGCCGCAGCCGCGAAGTCTCCATCCTAAGCCGCTCAACTTCAGTGACTGCGGTGTTCTTCTCAGCAATGGCCTTTTGTACGTTTGATGCCTCCTGGGCTTTCTCAGCGTTGAGATCTCGAATGAGCTGAGAAGTGCTGGTTCTGTCATCCTCTCCCTCTATGATCATCTTTTGAACCTCCTCTTCGAAGCTGGTAATTATATCAAAGCACTTGCGATGGGAAGACTTGAGACGTTCCTTCTTAGAGTATTTCATGGAAAGTTTCTGGGAGTTGTTACTGAAGGCCGTTCAAACCATCACGAAATCACCACAGAACATGGCAAAGAAAGGAAAAGGACAGAGTCAAACTTACATTTATTTTGCTCGCTGTTGGGATGAACGGGCCAGTGTCAGTGTCAGGTCCCGAGATCATCGATCGGACAGAACGGCATGACGAGTTCCCGGATCCACCAGCTCGCGATTTCGACTTATGGACATCATGTCTGGTATAAGATCGAGCGGCCTTAGGATATTTCGCCATTCTAGGTATCTGTTTCTTTGTTGGATAGTTTTTGGGCATCGTAGTGTAAGAATGGGATCAAGAGAAAACCTCTCCAGGATGCACGCTTATAAAGGCCTAGGGGGAGAAGGGGCAAGAAGCGTGAAACAAGTGAGACGCCCTTAATCTTCCCTTTGAGGATAGTCACAATAGTGCTAACTTTAGTATAATGAGTAAAAGCTACACGACAGGCTCCACAGGACGTGAGTGGAGATACAGAATTTGGTCGCTGTTTAGCTGCGGGGTGCATGATAACACTGCCGCATCAAATGTTAGAAATGTGATTTGCTACGCTGCCTTCCCGCTCCAGTCTTTCTTGATTGTTCAAAATAAAAATATACCAGGTCTTGGGGCTATATTCCTCGACTAGGGATATATCTAAATAGTAAATTTCTTCAATGAGAGCCTTTTTCGAAGCTGCCTTCGATCTTCAACTTCAGCAAGTCTCGGGAAATCGCAAATATGCGTTCCTGAAACGACTTGAAAGCATCACCGACATTGAATGCTCGAGAACTTTATAATGAGGGCACAACTGGAAGCAGTTTCCTCAGAAACCAAATGTGGATTCTCTGTCTATGGTCCATAGGGGCTTCAAACCTCACACTAACCATTAACCAAGCCCAATGGTCCGACAGGGGCAGTCGCCCATTGAGTTCGAGGTACTGCGGTGTACAATTCGAGTAGAGTTTGTTGAATATCATGACTAATAGCCTGCTACTCACGATCTGAATAAACTAGCAAGTGTCCACAAAAGATCCAAGGTTACACTGACCTTTGGCGCGGAGGGTAGCATCTAGATGGTATAACATGAAATATTTGGAATTGTGTAGATCTTTCAAGGAGTGGCAAAAGCGTGGCCTACGAAGTCTACTGATGAGCCCAGGGAATTTCTTTACCTTTTGGAACTGGGTAGGGCTGGCCGATGAGATTCAGCGGGTACGGTCAATCACGCGATAATAATCAGGCAGCAATTTATTGGGTTGGATATACTATTGCATTTTTCGTAATCTGCGCCCTATCATACGTAGTAATACCCCCCGACAGTATCTAGTGAGGATATTCTGATGTCCTTTGCGTTACTAGATATTAAATCAGTGAAAGGATGGAACCCGCAGCGCAGCTGAGTCGCGGCCTTAGGTCACTGCTTGGTTCTATTCACTTGAGCATAAACACATATAATCCCGTGACACCTATCATTGCCATTGAAAAATCAACTTCGTCACTGGCCGTTTTCAGCATATAGTTTAGAGGAACCCGAAGAAAGCCGAGATTTGATAGCCGGACTCTGTCTTCAGCTGAACCATGGCTTCTGCACCCTAGCTCACCCAAAACTCAATTCCTTTGACCGTGTGGATTTTAGTACCTGGTGGGTGTTGAACGGGCACATAGAAAATAATCTTCTCTAGAAATAGCATGAGTGATACTAAGACTTTGGCTACTAAGAAATACCGCACTGAAAACTTGGAATCTGCAATATGTTCGATGGTGTGAAAGAGCGCATAGACTCATAGAAGTCCCTGTTTGTGGCCAATCAATAGATGTACGAATCGTATAAACAAGATGGTTTTCCTGGGCTGTAGATGTAAATTAGCGATAAGAAGTTTCTACACTTGTTCTCACTCTATCTCCCATAAAGCTCACCGTGGCCAATCACCTCAATGAATCATACTTCAGCTAAGTACCACAGTATGTGCGCAAAAGTTCCCAGATACCATCGGATAAGAAGCGCGAATCACCACCAAAGGTGGCGGTTAACTACAATCTTTCACACAATAGCTGGTTGGCCCATTGTCTCCCAGGAGACCAAACCATTGTCCTCGCCCAGTAGAGTCCACATTGTTCTAGAGCTTCCCTGAGATTGGAACTGACAGCTCTATGATATCACGACAGCACACTCTGTCCCTAGCTCGGCTTTGCATATATATTTATATAACCAGCCATCTACCACAGAATAGCACGGCCAGCTTCTTCCCACCGAGCTCCAACCCTATTTCACCATGGATACGACAGTTGCCAGCCTACCCTCGGCAGTGGGTGCTCTAATCATGGAAAACATTGGGATCATTGAAATAGTGTCGATGTTCTCCATTGGTGCGTACAATGCATTGGAAACAGGTCTGGTGACGTTTGATGTTTTCAAAAAGTACCGCGGGCTCTATTTCTGGAGTATGCAGGTCGCGTCCTGGGGTATCCTTGTGCATGCTCTTCCTGCTATGGCTCGATTCATCAGTCATCCAACCTGGCGACATCAATCCCATTTACCCTTGGATGGTATGCCATGGTGACCGGTCAAGCCATTGTGCTCTATTCACGGTTGCACCTGCTCGCCTCCATGACATGCAAAATAAGATGGGTGTTATGGATGATTATTGTGAACGCTTTCATCTTTCATGTCCCAATGACCGTGCTCTTCTTTGGCCTCAACAACGGGAAGACAGCTTTTGCTCGCCCTACGGCAGTATTTGATCGGATCCAACTGATCGGGTTCTGCATTCAAGACCTTGTCATCTGCACCATCTATATCTATCAAACAGTCATCCTTTTGAAAAATAGCCAAGAGCTGCACCGTCCTGGGAGTCGCAAAGTTCTAATCCACCTTGTCTGCGTCAACGTCATCGGTGTACTCATGAACATTCTGCTCCTTGTCACAGAATATAAGCTCCACTACATCCAAGTCAGTTTCAAGACGGTGGTTTACAGCATCAAGCTGAAGTTGGAGTTCTCTGTATTGAACCGGCTCTGTTCATTTTTATCTACGCCAACCTCCATCCATGCTCTAGAGACTAATCAGAAGCATCGGCGAGATGATACGGATTCCTCTAGCGTGGTATTTACCGACTCGAACACCACGTTGGGTGGAGTGCAACGTGCACCCTCACTACCTGACGGGATCCAGGAGCAGCTAGAGTATGCAAGGTTGCCGTATAAGGTACCAGATGGTAGCTGCCATTCAGTGGATGTCATTTCTCCCCCGCCCAGTCTTTCAGATGATTTCGGGGTGTACACTCGGTGGCCGGTCGGTCTACCCGAGTGCGCTCGAGCTGTCACTGTCGCAATCTATCATGTATTGCACTGGAAGCTACAGTACATTATCAAAGCCTGGGAAATAACTATTGAACAGAGCAGGAAGGTTGTATCTATCTCGACGTTCTGCCCTGGGTTCATCAAATCTCGTACCGAACATCATTCAATCCGTGACTACAGACTACAGTAACCAGTATTACTCAGTACCAGACGCCAATACTAACTGACTGTGGACACGAAATTGACAGTTGATGAAATTGATGGAGTCCGAGGTACCCATCGATACAGTATGCACCTGCAGATTCAGCTTCGTGTGACATGTTCCGCGCCTTATTTCCATTATGAGGAAATATTAGTGTAGGTAGAGGCCCATAGGGGTATTGCATTCTTACAAGGCCACATTAGAAAATAATCCTCTACGCATTCTAGATTCGCAAATATAATTACCTTCTACAGCAATATGACAGAAATGATAAGACTTACTGTAATTATGAACGCAGGTGACGGGCATCAGGTCGTAGCTCGCTGAATCACAATAAAGACAAACGACAAAACAACCGTCATTGCAATTCGATAAATATTGGACACAATGAAAGTAGCTTTTTCAATCTGACTCTGCCTCATATTTATAAATGTTTGGCTTGCAGGAGGTCGTTCCTACGGTATAGTGAGAGTAGTAGGAAAGAGCTGAATATTGATGGCAGACATCTTAGAATCATCTTTCTGCTACCTCATTTTCTTCTTCTTAATTGTATAGCAATATCGACTGAATATAAATACTATACCAAGCACCACATAATATCTTGTGTAAATCTCAAGATAATCGCTCTCTCTCAAAATGGCCCGGCGCACCCGGCAGACTCGCCACACTGGTGAAAACGTCAAGTCTGACACGAGTCCTCCGCAATTTCCTCACTCTGTTCCCACAAAAAGGGTCAAAACCGCTCAGAAAGAACCGTATATACGCCCAGCGAGTTTTAAAGATCGTCATCCAAGCCCCACGGGCTTTCAACAACCTAAAACGATTCTTCGGATGCGAATTCGACAAGGACTTCATGGCCCTCATGTGTCGCTGATGACCGGATCATTCAATAGCAATTCCCCAGAAGTCCCCGACGGCGAGGCTGGAAACGAAGAGTCCAACTCGGCAGCCTGCAATGATCGTGCAAGCTGGGTACGACGACTTCGGCCTAAGCCTCACAGGCGAGCTGAGCTTGCAGGACCCCACATGTCTAATACCCGAGCTGATATGAAATCGTGACGGGTCAGGGGATATAGAGATGATTTCTGCATGTACTTTGATGGTCCAAATTTGAGAATCAAGGAAGTTTGATGAGTGCCTTCATGCAAAGTGTTAATTAGAGAAGAGGACAGTTTACTGCCAGTAGCATGATGATCTAGTAGATACCCAATCTCGTACTTGTGATGTAAATCGGGGTATTCTCGGAAGAGCAGAGATGTAATGCGCTAAATAACTACTTCAGATAGAATCCCGAAGGAGAACATTGAGCAGAGGGCAGGAATGGGGAGAGTCTTCATAAATGCTAGTCGATATCGATATCCTAAAGTTGATCACACGGTTTGGTCTCGTAGTTTTAGGTGTATATCTTAAAGTCTAGTTCCAATATTGGATTTGTAGGGAGAGGGAATTCTCCCCGAAATTTTGCGTTGCAGCAATAAACAGGTACACTCGGATTCGAAATTGGCTTCCATGACAATTACCCATACTTTAGTTCTGGAACCCTCTGCCAAGACATATCATCCAATGACAGAAAAGAAAAGGAAGGGTGAGGCTCCACATCAACGCTCAAAGAAGTATAGCCGCTTCTAGTATTGGCCTAGTCTTAGGGTCCGAGATGATTTCTCTGTGTATAATATGGAAGCCAATTTCGAATTCGAGTGTATGTGAAGTGCGGAGGTTCGCAAGAGTACTAAGAGTCTGGGGTCTTGACTTCGGCAGCAGCAACAATAATGAGTGTTGTTGTATGTGGCAAAGGTAAACTACTAGATCTCAGAATATTGACTCCTCATAGCTAGTCGTATCTTTGCTTTTTTATGAGTGCTTTGCATGTGTACAGAGCTACCTGGTGGTAGGCAGGGACACCAAAAACCCGTTGCGGGTAAGAAAATGTTTTTTTGCGTCAGAAGTGGCCCTATACTGTCGCTAAATTCAAAGGCAGCTGAGAATGATCAATAAACAAGTTGAAAACCTGGTCAGGCATTTCCCGAATAGTTCATGCTTATATCCATACGTTTTATGATAATTGATATTGTAGTAATGGAATGCACTGGCGTTTGTCAAGACCAGACTCTGAAAGAACCTCTTCTCGTTTGAAAAAACCCCTCCGAATCGAAGTATCTACATATTAATTTCTGGCTTTCAAAAATTTCGATTGCTTCCTTGATGCATGCTTCGGGGCTGCCTGTACCGAAAAAAAAAATCACCTGTGAGGTTTTCCAAGAGATAATTGCCTTCGGAGAGCCAAGACCCGGTTAAATTATATTGTCCTGTAGTAACGCCGTATCTGCGTCTTCAAGATTATTTAAATTTTCACTTATTCAAAGAGGACCATTGAATACATCATATCAGGCTAGACTGGGGGCATTCAATTCCACTCTTTCCGTAGACATTAACTCACTGAGCCTTCTGTCCTGTGTAGTTGGAATTTCATTGGATATTGGCGAATTCATAGTGTTCCTCTGTGATGCAGACAAATGGAGAGGGCAATCACTGCGAGAGTTGGCAAGGGAAACCAGCACATCCCTTGATCGGACCATTGAAGGCGAAGCTAGCCGTATATCTTTTCGGCGAGATTTTCTCTTGTAGAGAATAAAAGACCATATTGTAACAACCATCAACACAACCCCTAGAGACACACCAAGACCAATGCTAATTTGCTTTGTTTTTGACAGAACCATGTCACCCTTTGGTGTCGATGAAGTCTCAGCCATCCCGGTGGCATCGGGCTGCGTCATTGTACCGGGAGCACTTGAATGAGTAGATGACGGCGTTTGAATGAAGTTGTATGAGACTGGAAAGGGGTCATCTGTGTATCTTTTCGCTACCCCGAAGACAAAACTGCTAATATTATTCCCGTATGACTCATATTGTGCAGTGAATGGCTGTAGCAAAAATCTACACCCTTTCTCAGCATAGCCTTTGCGAGTCGCTGTCCACAAGTAGCTATTTTTGTTGGAGGATCGTTCTTTGATATTCAAGTTCAATTAGCTGAAACAAGCAGTAGAAAGGCATCATCCTAATATCTCACCAACTAAAAGGTTTTTCTGACTTCCACAATCCTCCCAAAGTGAGATCAGAGGGGCCATGATGTCCCATGTCACGTTAACTAGATCTGCCACTATGAATCGACAGTCAGGTTTCGCCGGATATGTGAAATTGCCTGGCATTTTGCATCTAGCGAGGTAGCAGATGAATCACAGTTGAATTTTTCCTGGAAATTTGCTGTATGCTCAACATTCCCAACGTCATTCGAATTGCTATGGTGACGGATGGGAATGTGGAATATGTAGGTTAATTTGCTGGAGATTTCCACTGCCTTTTGAGCAGTAGAAAGAATGAAATGCTAGTGAGGATAACATTTGGATCAAATATCAACCAGTCTGCCTGGAGTATACAGGGTGGATCAAAATCAGATTCACCACCTACAACAGAGATTCTTTCTCGAGCCCTCTTTTGAAACCTCGCTATATCTATTACAGTAAAACTAACTCGGAGCCCCTTTCTTGGCAGTATTCTAGTACGCCTGTAAATTACAATGTAAAAATAGTATCCGTAATAGGCTTTTATGGTCTTGAGGGATTCCAAAACATTGATCCTGCAAACAAGGCAAACAGAAGAGTAATTCGTCTTGTCAGTGTGGTTATCTGGCAAGAATTCGACTTCTCTATCAACTAACTTACTCGATCTCCACATGAGTGACTGCTCAAGTGAGCAGTTGAAAATATTTTGGGCGAAGAGTCTGGGGAATGCTGGATACTAGGAAACGCACGTGACTTGTCCATGACAGGGTTTCTGGGAGCCTTGTAGTCCCTCGCAACGCTGCGGCCCTCAAAAAAAAAGGTGATTGAAAGACCAGCGCATGATTATTCAATCAATCAGTATCAACGACAAACTGTAATCTGTTTGTTCTCTGAATATGTGCAAAAAATGTCGAGAAACGGCTCTTCTGGTGCTGAGGTTAAAGCATTTTTATCTAGAACAACTTTGGCTGGTTATCGCGAGACTTGCTGGATCCGACTATTCTGGATCGGGTCGAACTGTTCTTAGGAACAGACACAAGCCCCACCACATGGAAACATGATCGACAGAAAGTCATTCAGGAAGCGGTGTGGTAGGCAGAACGGCCGATGATGATGAGGCTTAGGACGTACCCCTCTTTCAGCTCAGGCCCAGAAGATCGCCGTGGCAATCACAGTTTACCTGAACTGGCCAATTTCGTTGTACCTCTGGCCGTCCTCAGCAATGCCCTCCACCAGCTACTCAGTTTGCTGACCTCTTTTGAAACAATAAGGCCCAAGATCTCCTATTTTGCTAGGAGATAGAGTTCTTGATTGACCGATCCAGCACTATCCCGCTCGTCTAGACACTCCGCTTCGTCAAGTCGTCCTTCATTCAAGATGGCTGAGAACCCCACATCACAGCTAGAGCAATCAGTGTCACTACAACATATTGCTAGTCCCGAACCAGTCCCATGCCGAAAGCGCCTTCGACACGATGCCTATACCATCAGATGGGTATGTGCCCTTCCAAAGAACAGACCGCAGCGAGAGTCATGCTAGATGAAGAGCACGAACCTCTTCCAATCCCCGTAACGACCATAACGCATATACTCTTGGCTCAATATGCAGCCACAACGTTGTCATAGCTTGCCTCCCTAATATGGGAACCAACCCTGCCGCGACTGTCGCGACCTCTATTATAAACACGTTCCAATCAATCAGGTTCAGGCTGATGGTTGGGATTGGCGGCGGAATTCCATCGAAGGTCAAGCTGGGTGATGTGGTGGTTAGCCAACCTGTTACGGACTACCACGGGGTGGTACAATGGGATATGGGGAAGCTGGAACGGGGTGGGCAGTTCGTCCACACGGGCTCACTGAACAGACCTCCGAACGCGCTCCTTAATGCGTCGAACCAGCTGAAGGGTAATTATGAGATGTATGGATCGAAGATAAATGAGTATCTGGATGATGTGAAAAGAAGATTGCCGCGACTGGCGCCAAAATATACCAGGCGTGAATGCCTGGAAGACCCATTGTTGGTACCAAAAGGGAACGTTGAACTTCGACCGAAGACCATCCATTTTCTGTCTAAACTATGGCAGGTGGTCATCACAACGATTACGTATCTTCTGTACTTATGGGCTATCAGCTCAGTAAATGAGAATAAGCGGCTGTCAGAGAAGGAAGGGGAAGCACGGACCCAAGGAGAAGTGAGGATACATCATGGTCTGATCGCATCCGGGAACAAAGTGGTTAAGAACGCCCAGTCTCGAGACTCCCTCGATAAAGCATTTGGCGGGCACTTTTTGTGTGTCGGGATGGAGGCAGCCGGGCTTATGAATGATTTTCCATGTATTGTTATCCGGGGCATTTGTGATTATGCGGAGTCGGGGAAAGAAAAAAACTGGCAAGAATATGCGGCAGCCTTGGCCGCTGCACACGCAAAGGAACTTTTGGAAGTGTCCAGCCTAGTGTTGTTGATGCTGAGGATTCAGCGAAAGCTATGATGGAAAAGGATTAGTATCTGCCTCTGATTATTTCGGCTGCAGGTTTCCAAAGTATCAGCAAATACCAGAGACAGAATAATATTTGAGCTAAGAATACGTTCTAACAGCGAATAGTCAATATACAGATGGATAATGTGCAGCGAACGACAGTCACAATAAAATCTGCTACCGATTCTATCAAATCTGACCTTCGTACTCATGAGATCAAAGGCTGGCTTGATCCTCCGGACCCATCCACGAACGCCAATCACGCGAGGAAGCTCCACCACAAGGGGACAGGCGTGTGACTCCTAGAGAATCCCGTCTTCCGGTTGTGGTACTGTACTCGGGGCCGTGTCGACATCTATGGCTGTACGGGCTCGCGGGGTGTGGAAAGCCCGTTCTCAGCACAACTGTGCTTGATCATCTCGAACATGGGAACGTCGGTCCTATTCTCAACTTTTTCTTTGACTTCAATGACACCAAAAAGCAGACCCATGAAAGCATGCTGCGCTCGCTTGCTTTCCAGCTTTACCAAGTCAGGGTTGACTCAATTCATCTTGGTTTGTTATTTCAAGCACACCAAAATGGCAAAGACTAACCCAAGACAGAGGCTCTCTGGGATATCTTTAATAAAATGCTCAGAGTCCAGAAGAGAGTCTCTATGGTTCTGGACGCATTAGATAAATCAACTTCAAGGGATGATATTCTCAAGTGGATCGAGGACATAATATCTACGCCAGAGTTGGCCCATGTCCAGCTGCTCTATACCAGTCGACCTGAGTCCGAGTTTCTGCGCCGTATCCCAACTTTGATAGGAAAGGAAGGTTGCCTACCACTTAATAAGCAGGCTGTCAACTCCGATATCCGTTCATGGCTCTCAGCACAACTCTCTCAACGGCGTGGTTTTACAGAGAAGCCTTTGTCTCAGGGTCTTCTCGATGAGATACGGAGAAAGGTCGGCGACGATGCCGATGGAATGTGAGATATTACCGCTTCGATCGGTATGTTTAGAGGTTAATAACGGTTTGATTAGGTTCGGTGGGCATTCTGTCAATTAGAAAGCCTAGCGCGATGTCGCCAAGAGGCAGCTATAGAGGAGCTCTCGAATCCTTGCCGTTGAATCTCAATGAGACATACGAGCGCATGATGAAAAGTATACCACAGAAGCTACAAATTGACGCGATACGCCTCTTGCAATTCCTGGTGCACTCCAAGCGACCTCTGAAGCTAGCCGAAGCTAAAGAAATAATAGCAACGGAGATCGAAAACGATTCGCCAGGGTTCAACATCAAGCGTCGATTGTTTTGCGAGACTGATGTTTTAGGCTACTGCCCCGGTTTAGTGACAGTCGTTCACGCCACCGATAAAGAGTTACACCTTGCGCACTTCGCCCTGAAGGAGTATCTGCTCAAGAAGAATCAATTCAAGATCGCGACTGCTAGCATTTCCATCACGAAGACGTGCTTGACATACCTTGCAGGCATCCACGGCAGCCACAGAAAGATCAGATCGATCAGACGGGAATTTCCGATGGCAAGATATGCCGCAGAAATCTGGACAGGCTATCCTGCTTTGGCTCGTACTTCCGAATATATAGTTCAAGTCACCGTCAGGTTCTAAAAGACGGAAGCGAACTTCCAACGATGGACTCGTTTGTATCAAGCTGATAGAAGTTGGGTCGCTGACCTAGGTCCTCCGCGAGGATCCAATCTCTACTATGCTTGTATTGACGGGCTCGTAGAGCCTGCACGTGTTCCTATTGGGAATGGCGCGGACGTCAATTCACAGGGAGGCGAATACTGCAACGCTCTGTATGCTGCATCTTTTAGTGACCATCAAGGCATTGTCAAACTGCTTTTGGAAATTGGAGCGGATGTTAATGCGCAAGGCCCGCTAGACGACAACGCTCTCCATGCCGCCTCGCTGCGAGGCTATCAAGAGATTGTCAGTCTACTATTAGGAAGAGGAGCGGACGTCAACGCGCAGGGTAACGAAATTGGCAATCAAGCAAGGCTTGCCCCTATAAATACCTCGTCGGCACTCCTGGCATTTTCAAGCTAAATTCAGCAAACGAAGTTCAGTTTGCCTCGTGCTCAGATCCTATTCCCTACAAGGGTCTTAACTACCAATATAAGTCAGGTACGTCTTTTTACTTTGCCGTGAGGTCCCTTGGAATGACTGCATGAGGTCTAATCCCCAAAGCCTAGAGCAAGCCGACAGACGACGAGAGAGGTAAGCCTATTCTCTCTATCTCAAATGAACTTTTGCTGACTACTAGCTTCGTTGTGCATTTTCATCACAGCGAGGGCACACATCATAGTCATCCTGCCAAAGCAAACGGCTTTTATCGGAGGACGGAATAGGGGATTCTGCGAGTGATGCAACTGAGATAATGAACTCGCTATGGTGACTGTACTTGCTGAGGATTTGGAAGGACTGAATTATCTATATACTGACAAGGCCAATCTAGGTACCATCGAGTCGGTCCAGCAAACGGTCTAAATGCTCATTTCGACTTGTTTTTTTCTTCTAGAAGTGCGAGTAGCTTTCCCTGTAGTGCCGTTTGTTCTTGTCTTTGCTGTTCTAGTTGAGCAAGAAGTTTCTCCTCCCGCGCCTTCTGTTCTGCTTCTCGTCTCTCTTCTCGTAGCTTTTGCTGTTCTAGTTGAGCAAGAAGTCTCTCTTCCCGCTCCTTCTGTTCCGCTTCTCGTCTCTCTTCCCGTACCTTCTGCTCTGCCAGCTGTTGTTGCAATGTTTGGACCATCATACGTAGCTCTGGCTGTAAGCCACGATTCTGCGAAGATGTAGCCCTGCGATACCCCGGGCGTTCCTGCGATCCGACTATGGACACCTGGAAGTCAGGTCCGTCGACATCGACACATAATGAATCTTCGTCCGGGTTTGGAACTTCTTCAATTATTCGCATCAGCCGCTCGGTATGGATAGGCAGAAATTCGCGGTCCAGGTTCTCCACGAAACGATAACATGTCCACCGATCCTCTTTGGTCCAAATGTTGGGTTGTGCAACAGGCCAACGGTAAAATGAGACTTTGCCATCATCGACCTCAGGGTAGTAGCCGTATATTCGAAAGCCTTCAAGCTCATGAGATATAGAAAATCCAAGAATGCGCCGATGCACCTCTTCTGTGCAGCCCGCCGCTTGACACAGAGAGACCACAGCCCGCAGTGCAATGCACATACTGTGCATATTCTGGCGGTCGGCAAGTTCCAGCGCCTGGTTCCCACATTTGATTTCTGCTGTCAAATAAGGGAAGTACATGTCCTCCCGTGCCGTATACGGTGATTTCTCATCTGGCTTGACTCCGAGTTTGCGCCGCTGGCTCTCCGAAAAGGTCGACCATTTCAAGCCTCGCGCGTGATCGGGCTGCGGTTTTGGGCCATATATCGGCTCGGTCTTGAGCCACGGATCATTGTACCCATCAATAACATCCTCCAAAGATTGATTCCCCCGAATAAATTGATTCTCGGCGGATGGCATAATGAGAGGGTGTAAGTCTACCAAGAGACGCGCTTCAGATCGGTTCTGCAGTGCATTATGGAAGTCTGTGATATGCTCGTCGTCGAACATTGTACCGTGGGGGGGTTCAATCGGCTGACGGAGAAGACGCTCACAAAGCGCAATGTCGTCGGGTATCGGGCCAGCGGAGGACTGCCGCATGAAGCAGCCTTTTGTCTCAAGGATGGTGACGTAGTTAACAGCCCTGTACGCACATGACTTGGCGTCTCGAGCCGAGCTGCTCTCGCTGTTATCCGATGAAACCGACCGAGCGCGCCCCCGATCCGTTGAGATCGAACGCGATCGGGATCTTTTCGATGCCGGTTGGCTCATCGTTCCGAGTGAGTCGATCTCCGATGGCGCAGGTATCCACTGATATATTTCGTCTGTAAGTTCCGTGGTTGGATTCGTGAGGGATGTCGGGATTTCTGCTTGACGTTCTGGAGTATCCGGATTCTATACAGTCAGTTAGATGACTCTTGCGAGACGAGAATCACACCTTACCCTGCTATCAAAATCAGGTGAAAAGGGAGAGAGCGGTTGCTGTGATTTGATGTGATCGTGCTCTCTCTTCAAGAACTCTGGGTTCGTGCTCGAGCTTTCTCGCCGTCGCACTTTTGCGAGTCGCTCCTCACCATCACCATTGCAGCCACGTAATTCAGATGGTGCTTCGCGTTTCATGATTGTCAGTGTGACCAATCAAACAAATTCATTTTCGTTGTCGGATATCACACATGGAGAGAAATAAATAGATGGTTGCGTTTCATCCGCTAGAAGGGGTTGGGTTTCGAGTGGTGACGGGAGAGCATCGTTAGCGCGACCCAGTTCCTTTGAGGGGGATGGGGGGCTCGTGCGCATATTATCCAATCAGCAGTCAGTTTACCATCAACCGCGGAGCAGTCCCTGTCCGTTCTGCCACTTTGCTATTTTCTGCTCTTTTTCGCGGGAATCGGTAAAAGAATGAGGGCATCAATATTAAAAAATGAGGAATCTAACGCGGCGGATGTGCGGATCTACATTTCAAGTGATGGTAACGAAGGTCTTTTTTGGTCTTTTTTTGAAGTGAGTGATTTGATAAAACTGCTGATACATGTCCGAATCAGGAATGTAACAGCATCATGTTTATCCATGCCGCACAGCACTACGTGTGCTTTCTTCATTTCCAGATCTCTGATGATTATCTCCGAGATTTCGAGTCGGTCTCTCCTAGCAATTTTATATACGTCACATCCACTCCTTGGTTTGATTTAAGCTCTCGCAGTGGAAGAGAGCAAGTCGTGCAGAACATCAGCTGTATAATACGATGGGCAATCCAATAATTTCACCCAGCCAGCACTGCATCTAAGTCAAACGCAGCAGGTATACGTATAAACGGGACTTGCGATGCGCGAAGAGGGCTTGCTTGAAGCACCGAAAGCAACAAACATAGAAGAGCTGATCGGAATAACCAAGAAGAATTGAAATTCCTATGCAAATAATATAACTACTGTCGTAGCTAAGCCTTCTCCACCCCCCTACCCTTCCTTCCTTCCAAGCCCAAGCTTTTTATCATGAAAATGTGTTGGCTCTTAATAGCCCAGGTACTAGCCTCTTGAGATTTACTTCTTGTCAGTGAGTCCAATGCAAAACATATTCCGGTTTGACAGTCTGATAATTATTCAGCTGACGAGATCTAATCATGGTTCTGTGTAATTGTACACTCCCCTTCATGCATCAACTATTGAAGACCACCTCTGGCCTTGTTCAACATTTGACTATGTGGCGGTCTCTCCCAGCGAAAGCAATACTGTCCTTTCTCCATTGCAATGCGTCTGAACCGCGGACCGGTTGTCCAGATTGGTTCTCCATCCGAAGTTTTGCCCAGCTCGAAAGGTACATTGTAGTCGGGCGCGGTTGGCAGGTCCGGCCATGTAAGCCGGTTTGGTGCATTGAGATACCGTTCCAAGTCCCCGCCTGATTTTCGCGTGGCGACCCAGTTATTCAAAAAATTGCGAAAATTTGATACGTCGGAGTCAAGCTCCCGATTACACGTCCATTCCGAGATATTTTGCACCATTTCCAGCCTTCGGTTCCAGTGAGGGATACTCGTGAATTGTGTATCATTTGAAATGAGTTCGTAGAGTGTGAATACAACAGCAGTCACATCATCTCGACCTTCCAGCAAACGGTTCTTTCCGTGTGCAGCCCAATCAAAATCGAAGAGAAGGATTTTGTTTGTGTCAGGATCAATAAGCAGGTTACGCGGTGCAATGTCCTGGTGCATGATCCCTAATTCCAAATTAAGAAAGTCCACGAGCTGGGTAAGTTGTTGCAACCACTCAAATCGGAAAGGCACATTTGTATTGTCGAGGGTTCCGCCTGGAATGTATTTCGTTGTGAATCCAATCACCCGAGACTCCACATCTTCGACCACAACGCGATCAAATGGTACTATATTAGGGTGTGATGGCAGGCTTTTTAGAAGGTTGAGTTCATCCCAGGCCATCCCTAGTCTCTGGGGCTTGTCCAAAGGGTTAAATTTGAAGGCAACCCTGTGAGGGATTCCGAATTCGTCTTTGTATAATGAGAGATCAACTCCTGGTCCGAGTCGATCGAGCTCCTGGAGTTTAGAGTACTGGATTGTACGGCAATCGGCGAGCGTTTCAGCCATAGAGATGGGAAGATATGCAACAAAAGGAGTATCATCCTCTTCCGGATCGGTCGAAACTCCCGCAAGAAGTCCATCTTCGTCGACTGTGACAGCGCAAACTTTCGGTGACAAATAGTCCACAAATTGCGCCAGAACTGGAATCTCCATATCCTCGTCGGGCGGAAAGAGCTTAGCGGTGCCTTTGACCTTTACCATCTTTAGCTGATCCCAATCCCAGACATTGCAATGAGTTTCCGTCAATGGATTTTCACTCGGCCCAAAGTAGCTTTGGCCCTCAGAGTAAAATCTGTCTTGAGGCTTCATCATAGCAGGTGGGTTCGACAATATAAGCGAGCGGCTGATTTTGTTGTTACGGATGCGAAGGATGTTCTGCACCTTCTGGACTTTATGTATCGAGAATCCGAAATCACGTGAGCAGGGTGGAAACGAGTGGAAGGGGAACCCCGTTCCCATTGCTTGGGAAGGATCATCCCTCCAATTAGATATGCTGACCGACCAAATTGCTCCATGCACTTGTGGGCTTAGCAGACAATTCGAGCGTTTAAAAGTAGCACGTATTGGCCCAAAAGATGGGCGTTTTCAGGTGCAAGTGTGATCGGTGGCTGGAAGCGACTGCCGCGCGCGAAATGATGCATGAAATGCCACAAGTCCAGAGATGCCTCCCATCCAATGGAAATGCTTACGATCCATCTGTCTGAAACCTAAACGTCTAGAACGCGGTACATATCGACCCAAGAAGTGGAGTTTACGAGGTGCGAGCTGGGGACAGATCACAGCTGACTGAATAGATTGATAACCGCGCGCGAATTGATACTTTAGCTTCGCCGAGATCCAGAAATAGGTTTAAGCCGAAAGTCTGTGATTGTTGATTGAACTTGTATTGGACATAATTCGCATATTCCAATGATAAAATATAAGTAGTGCTCAAATTCTTTAGACATTCTTGCTAGATACAAATCTGCCTCAACTTTTGAACTCCTTTATCAAATTGCTAGTATCCCCATCATATCTTTGTCCCAAGACTCAACGGTTGATATGGCTACGCAAATCGCAGCCAATCAAATGGGGCTTGACGTTCGCAATCGGCTAGTCAGCAGCCCCCAAAACCCAGCTAGTTGTACTTGCGGTTGGTACGTCTACTACTCGAGCGTTTGTCACCATGTGTACGGAGAGGTGCCATTTCGATGTGGCTCTACTGTGACAGCGTCCGGTAAAAGTGGCTTCTGCAAATCCCCGGCACCGAAAAATATCGTCGGAGTAGTGCAGGTCAACGCCAGGTGCAGACTTTGTTGATTTCCAGTGCCAAGGTGAGCGACACTCTACCAATTTCCAGGCAACGTACTGAAAATCTGATCTTAGCAATTATTTGCCTCTTGGAAATTCTCATATTGATGTTTGGGGACTATTCTTTTATTATTGTATTGAGGGGCATGCGTGGTGTTTGCTGAGGTGATATAGATGGTGAAGGAATAGGAGGAATGTTTTCAGGCCAAGCGCAGGATCTTTTATCCTTGGTTTACCGTGGGATTCAGCCAAGAAATGATAATGACCAGCCTTACATCTTCTCGAATAAACTATCAATCATCATACCGGTTCAGTCTAATTGTTGTTCCCAAATATCGTCTCAAGCTATCCAGGTCCAAATCGTCATCGGTTAGAGTACACTCCTTCACACCGACCGTTGATCATGTGGACTTCGATTCCCGTTTCAATCCTCCAGCGTTGTCATGCTGTCAACGTCTAATGTTGTGGATTTCACGGCTTGGGGCTGAGATATCTGCGCTTCGGTCGCCGAGGAATCGAGGACTGTTGTAACAAATGATCGGTATCTTTGGTTTGTTCTCGTGCGTGAACAGTAATATTTACTTGTTCATTTTCCTTTACGCTTCTCGGTCGGCAGCTGAGGTTGGCTGGTAGGTCGGTGCTTTAACTTGGTAGAATAGTGCATCTGTAACGATGAAAAGGTGCGGTCAGGAAAATGTGCTGTGATTTCGCCCCATGTCAGCCTCTCTTGCTCCTTTAACTTCACCAACAGGTAGTCCTCATTGGGAGAGTAAGGCCGACGTTTGCCCTTTGCCTGCCTGGTGCGGGATTTGGTCACTGGCTGCTTTCGTTTTCTGCTCGGTGCCACGACTTCAGGAGTACACTGGGTAGAGAGGCAAGGGGGCGAAGGCATGTTATCGGGCAGAGTTTGTCTGGCATGTGTGAGACAGGGACTGCTTTGGCGGGCTCTCCTCCAATTCGGCGTGGCCCATGTGTTCCTGCTCTCACGCAATGTAACCCTCTAAATGTCCGTCACCTCGCCTAAAAACCCGACACGAAGCTGTTAGGTTTGTCGCCGGGAGTTGGAAACGTAATGTCCGATTTGTGACCAATGGCAAAAACCGCGCACCAAGTATAGTAGATAGACGAGTGGCAGAACGGGGTAGGGATTTCCGCGGGCTGTGCATCGTCGCGCAGGCCGTGCAGGGGTGCAGTGGGTCAGGTTTGCTGGATCATACGCAAGAAGCACCACGTCTGCTGACCGTCGTTGCAGGGTCTGGGTGTGGTATCGTTCCGGCAGGTAGGAGTCCGAGACGGGCTCGAAGACTCAACGATGAAATGTAATCCGATCCTGAAGTATCCATTCCGACTACAGGCAATGACAAGATATTGAGGGAGCCTGGCAGAGCCTTGAAGGTACCAGAGCGCGTAGTCATTTGGCCAAGAGAACAAAGCGTCGTTGGAAGGATGGTGTGAGTGGGGATGGATGGCAGTGTCGCCAGGGACCGCTAACAGTCAGCCTAGAAAAAGTGACCCATCCAAGGCCAATGCCCCAATCGGATTCATGGTGGGCTTGCTGGGAGAATGGGAGCGAGATAGTCAGGGAGGGTGACGATGGAGCGACGCACCACGGCTTTATACAGTCCGGCGGCGAAATCTCCCGGCGGTGAGAGACGAAGCGGTCCCGATGAGGGATAGCGTGCGGGCTAAACCTCATATGGACCGCGCTAAACCGGTCTGAGGGCGCGTGGGGGCGGGGGCTAAACCGGGCTGGGGGAGCTGCCGTTTCCGGCGGCGGCGGCCCAAATCGATTTATTACTAATATAGAATTATTATTGGGCCTTAGGAATCTTGGATAATTTTAATATAATATTATAAACGTGATTTTTGACAGCAAATCTTTTATAGCTTTTAAGGTCTCTTTTACTGCTCAGGGGACTGCCTAATGATTTAGCGAGACCTTTGACGCGTGCGACTGTTAAGAAAATCTCCCGAGGGGTCTCGCTCGTTGCGTAGAGGTAATTGTAAACTGTGTTATATATCTCTTACTGTACAGTGGCGCAATCTGTCTAGGGCAGAAGTTTTGCAGGGCAGAACTTTTCCTGGGGTGCCGGGATCTTCCCTTTTGTGGACCGTGACGGAGTCCTGACCCGTAAAGGCCGGGAAAGCAGATTGTGGCAGATTCGAAGATATTCCAGAAGAGACGTGTTACGAGTGAACTGTATATTTCGGTCTTCTGCTAGCCTCCGTTGTTCTTCTGCCTGCTTCTGCTCTTCTTCCGCCTTTTTGCGCCGCTTGATTTCGAGTTCGAGGAGCTCTTTATAATTCGGTGAGCTGCTTTGGTCCATGTGTGTAAACACTGTCGCGAAATGAGGAAACCAGACTTTCACTCCAATGTTGTGTTATGGGAGGGTCTCTGAAGGGAGGTCCACTCCACCTGACGGGACCCGGAGTAGGCGAAACTGTTTGACCGACGGGTTATCACATGACTAATTCCAGCATAAACAACGTAGTTGCAGGCCCGAAGATATCGAGGTAAACAGGACAAAATCGTCATTCCATTTTTGGACAGAGAAGGTGGCGATGTGCAGGTGCCAAGGAGACGAGTGCTTCAGATGGTGGTAGACTAGCCAATGATGTATGCTTCACTTCAGCTTCGAAGGTCAAAGCGCAATCCTTGCATGACCAGTACGATTCTCACCCCGGCTCACCCCGGCTCACCCCATTCTCACCCTGTCTATTGCGCACTCACCCTAATCACCCGAGTCGCGCGACGCTAAAGCGGCGCTCACCCCATTCTCACCCGGGCGGCACCCACCGCACTATTTGCTGTAGTTTAGCCTCACGCCGGCCCGTTAGTAGTATGGTGGGTGACCACATGCGAATCCTGGCTGTTGTATGTTTTTGTCAAATATGGAAATTTCTAATGCCCCGCGCTCTCCATCAAATACAGCAACCTAGACCGTCATTCCTCATTCATATATCGCCTGACTCTATGCGAATCATCCAGTCCATCGGACTCTTTGTACCGACAGTCGTTATGGTCTTGAGCCATGAATACAACCACTCCGAGCGTGTCGACCCTGGTCGGTCCAAGTCCGATGGTAGCTCGCATGCGACTTCTCCCCACGAGTCCCCGACCTTCTTCCGCTCCATGTCTTCAAAGAGATCTTCTGAATCGGACCCAGAGAGTAGAGTATGCTGGACCACGAAACTCTGGGCGATCCGAATCGCCTTGGCCAGAAGATCCGCGTACGATCGCCAAGTGAGCCAACCGTCCGAGTCATGTCCAAGTGCTGCCAGTGCACACACCAGAGCACATTCAAGAGCGGAGGACCTGTAGTGCTGGTTCAGTAGCTCCACGCAGAACTGGAGACAGGCGAGTTGGAGTGGGTTGAGCCGGAATGTCGAGGTCTCCTCTTCGCTGCCCTTCTGATCGAGAGCAGCCTGCCACAATCTATCCCACGCGTTCTTCTGCTGTTGCGTGAACTGGTATTGTAAACCGTTCCTCTTATCAGAGGCCCTCTAGCAGATGTTAACCCGACACCCCGAAATCGCTAATTACAGGCCCTGGATGACGCCTGAGCCGTCAACCTCCCAGACACTAAAGGACATACCTGTGTTCGTACAAAAAACATTAAGACACGTTGCCATGGCTCCGCATAGCGTTGGAGTGTATCTATATCCCGCAATGCCTCTAAGGGCTTTCGTGGGTCCCTATGCTGATGTGTCTTCGCTGCTTCCTCCCGGATGTAGGTATCCGAGTGGCCGATGATCCGTTCACCTACTTGAATCACATTCGCGGCGGCGTCCCAGATTGCTTGTGCAGCCGCGTCAGTCGCCTCTCCGCTCTCGGTGGGCATCTTGACTAGGCTGAGAACCCAGTCTCGGGATGAGTACTGTAAGTATTCTTCAACACCAGCCCTCCTATACCAGGTAGACACCTGGCTTGGGTAGATTATTCTTGGCAGCTCATTGCGACACGCATCAGGCGGGGCCGAAGAAATTCCATCCAACTGGTCATGAATTGCATCGATGTCCTCGTCGTGTGGGTCGAGTCCGGCTTCCAAACGCTGGATTATTCGAGTCTCTGCATTCCCTGGATATGACATATCAGAATCCGCATGTAGGATGGCACAGTATCTGTAGTTTTTCCAATGTACAGTGGGAGAGATGAAGCAGGGATAAATTTAGCAGTGGCTGTTGTAAGGAGGAAACTCTTCCGTTGCAGCGGGGTGCATTTTATGTTTTCTCACAGGTGACAGTGGCAGCCCCTGATTATCTAATATATTCTGGGTGTTCCCGCTGATCGGGAAATATAAACTATGATATTGAACGCTGCTATCTGAGGAAGGAAACCCTAAATCGATCCGTTACCGTCTGGTTAGCCATGCCGTGCGATCGCCCTGGCAATCTGCTCAAGCCGCTGCTCACTTAAGCGGATCTTGGCTCCTTCTTTTGGCACCTTAATCCCCTCCCTACGCCGCCGTCCGTTAGATGTCGCTATTTATAGGATAGAGCCCGGAGTTAATCATTAATAACCGGAGGCACTTTATTTTGATGTTCCGCACTTTATCCTTTAGATCCACGACCGTCCGTTGCTGGAGTTTCGGATCTGGCGACTGCTCGTCTAGCACTTTGATGCGTGCCCACGCATTCACGTTCTGGAACCAGAGCCTCACTAGTCGCTCTGTTTCTGCGCGGGACCAGATTGTCCGTCGGCGACGCGTTCCATACTGGGCTGCCGGTCTGTGCATACTCTCACGTCGAGCGGCCCAGACACGTCTCTGGATATCTTCCTGCTCTAGCCGCCTGCACTCCCCTGGACTCAGACTCTCTTCTCGTCTCCGGTCGGGCTGTCCCTTTGTGGCTACCCGTTCAAGGAACTCCTCGATGTCATGTTCGCCCAGCGGGGTGCTTAGTCGCCTTTTTCGCGCAGTGACAACTGCACTCGGAGCGTTCGAGGGAACCCTCACGCTTTCCCACCCCGATTCCGAGTCAGATTCTTCCCGGCCCCTTCTATCATTCTGATTGCTGTTTGTGGCAGAGGGCGCTATGGAACAGGACCGGCTGCCTTCGACCGACCTGTGTACTGTTCCGCTCCGAGACGGGCCCTGCGACTGGCCCCGGCTCGATGTCGCAGCGCGGGTGCAATTCGCTTCATGCATATGCTCGCTTGGTTCCTCTACTGTTGAGCCATTCATGGATAAAGATTGATAATGGAGGCGTCATGAGCGTTCTAAGCGAATCAGCGGGGTCGCCCACGTCTCCTGCGACCGCGTTGTCGAGCCAGGCGAGATCCTTGTCTCGTCGCCGCCGTACGACCTTCGAGATTCCAACGGCCGGGAGAATACTAGGGGAGGTATTGAGCCCATCGCGATACTAGATGGACCCCTCGGGGGTTCCGCGCGTCTTGGAGTGGTTCCGGTCGAATTATTCGTCGACGGGCGAGATGTTGTAGGTGCACCCTGAGAAGGCGTTTCCTCATTGTCATTCTCGATCTCTATCACCTCATGATCCCCGACTCCCGCCTCCTTTTGAGACCTCGCTTTGGAGGCCTGTCCCCGCCGGAACGACTTCCCCCAGACTGGCTTCTTGAACGGGTTCCCCATCAGTGCGTCGAAGTAGTTTGGATTGCCTAAATGGTCCACTTCGGTAACATGACTGTCCTGCGTTTTCGATCGGCGGGTCGGCCCTGGTTGTGTGGCTTCCCTCTCAGGGGAAGGGTGCGTCGGGCCCTGGGACAGGATCGATTGTCGTTTCTCTGCGGCTGCCTGCCACTCGAGCTCGATATCCTCCCAGAGATCGTCATCTACCGTGTCTACCAGCCAACCATCATTAACAATTCGCACCAATGCTCCTGGTCCTATCCCAAGGGACCTGGTGCAGTGGTATCGACTGCAAGGCGGTAAGTTTGCTTAAGTATGGGCAGAATTAGACACACTCGATACCACTGCACACCTCTTTCTCGACACCACTGCAAGCACTTTTTTTTGTATGATCAGGTCTATCCCAAGGGACCTGGTGCAGTCTACTAGACTGCAAGTCGGTGAGAGCTCTTAACTATGGGCAGAATTGGACCCACTCGACCAGACTGCACTTCGTTTTCTCGACCAGACTGCAAGCACTTTTTTTCGGACGATCAGGCTCAAATTTTGGTAAGTCCTAAGTTGATCAAAGTTCTCTGTCGCGTTTTAATATGAGCCTCTACAGTTATCTATAGCACTTGTACGAGCTAACCCTAAATAGTCAGTTTACAAAGTCAATTTCCTTGAGCCAACTTTGACCGTCATGGGTTTTGAATGTTTGCATGAGCCGTGCCACAATACTAAGAAGAGCTACTCGAGAGAGACTCAGCACACGTATTTCGTTTCATGAGACTCTGGTCTTACAGAACGGTTCTTATTACCAAAGTGGAATACATTGTATATAATTGCGGAAAACAACGATACGGCTTCCAGTCCAGTTTTTCCACAGCACTTCCTAAAGTTCGCTTCACTATCCGAGAGTTCCAAACTCAGGTCCCACTTTTGAGATGCCTGCCACACATGTGAAGCACCGTTTGGAGGTCGATTATAGGAGAGTAATCTCGATCCGGATTTGGAAGCTCAGTACGTTACTTGGTGAGTCGAATGATCAGAAACCCGCACATCCCAGTTCGTATAGCGCACTAGCCACTTTGCGTGTATGATAAGGTTGGGTAGCGAGAGGTAAAGCCGAATGAGTACTTTTTCTAGGTCGTCGCGGCCATACTGAAGTATATCATATTAGAGCGATTCTTAGTATTAAATCAATGGGCATACCAAGATCGGTTCAGAATGCGCACGAGGGTCATCGTAGACCTCTTAGAACCTTTGCCACCACACAGAGTGCACTTAAAGCCCCCATCGACCCCTGAACCACCACAGAGCTCGCAGTTAGCCATCCTATACATGCAGTATAAAGATCGTATTGAGTGCAGAGATGCTGGGAGATCTTGGAGATAACCTCGTTCGAAAGGAGTGCGAGACGAAAGATCATCACCCAGAGGGTTGAGGATGATGACATAGATTGCCAAGATAATTACTGAGACAGAAAGAGGGGACAGTCACGAGATAGCTGACTAATATAACCTGACCCCGCCCGTAGCGCCTCCTAATGTGGAGGCAGGTACTACTCCAGCTTTTCAGACTTCCTTTACTTTTCCTTTCCAATATTACAAGTTGACCTCCATCATCAAGCTTCCATCAAACTGGACAGAAATGGCGGGGGTGAGGTCTATTATGTGCAGCGACTGCCCACGGGAATTTAGCACAGAAGATGATTATCATCAACACGTAACTCATTTTCAGGTCTGTGCAGACGATATCCAGCCAATACTTGACTGACGCCTGGCCCACAGTTTCGAGCCCAACAAATCCTTCTTAGGTATCAGAATTTGCAGCAGAAAATGATGTCTGAGCTGTCCCAGTGCTTAGCACATAAGCACTCTGGAAACAAGAGTAATGATGAGGAATACGATCAAAACGAGGGTGTATCCGGCAGCCCAGATGAGACAGACGAAGAGGTCAGAGGTATTCACGGCGAACGAAAAAGTGATTTACTTTGTCCTGAATGTCAGAAATCATTCAAAGGATGGAAAGGCCTCGTTCGGCATTATCAGATTCGTATGCATCGAATTTGCCTTGTCTCAACACCTTGACTTACAATATCGTAGATGTCAATTGTTATGAAATTTGCTGTGATCGTATATTCAAACGGGTGAGTCTATATACTAACCACAAATGCGAAGTACCAAAAGCTATCATACGCCGAGAGGATCTTAAGAGAGAATCCGAAAAGCAACTGAGGCAATCATTGACCCCTCATGAACCTCGTCCACATGCATCCAAGAGACGGAAGATACGCCGCGAGTCTGTTCAACGATCACAAACCATTCAAGTTTCTCCAGTCCGTTCGCCCGGGGTTCCCTTGCATGTTGGGAGTATGCGCAGCCCTGCCAATTATTGTAGTATGTCTGCGACACCGCTAATCATCCCTCACTTCAGGTTCACCACATTTAGGATGCGACTCGGCATTGAATGGAGTTTCCTTTGATTTCAATACCGACGCACCATTGAACATGCATACGGTTCCTTTCTTCCCTGCGCAACCCATAACCGCGTTTTCTACCTATGGTCCGGGCGCACGAGCACCACTTATGTTCAAGGGTACAATCAGCGGACCTCATCACGATGACATGCTTTTTACGCCAGAGTCATTTTTGTCCAGTGGAGTAGAAAGAAACCTCCAGGTTACCAGCGCTGTTCAAGGAGGTTCAGAATGGCTTGCTGGCCAAGAGAGCTTTCAAGCTATTAATCCTGGAACGCAAAATTGACACCAATTCTCGAGGCATCCATTTCAGCCACCATTTTCTCAAGCCCTCGATCTTTTGGGAGCACCATTTTCGCCCAACCACTTAGCTCTTCCCTTGTTGCAAAAACGAACATGATCGCAAGACCTTTTAAAATGCGGAATGCAAGTCGAGTATCTGTGATAACCCTAATCCACATATCAGAATATATACGAGGCTATAATGGGAATTTTTGTCATACATTCCGCCATGTTCCAGCTCAACAGTCTCAGGTCTGCTTCTCCGCAGATGTGCAAAAGGCACTTCTAGAAGCCCGGTTGAAGAGGCAAATGTGTTGAGATCGAGAGTTTGCGAGCCTGCATAATATTCTATTTGCGAGCCGGCTTCCCATAATTGGATAGTCAGAGCAGGTAATTTAGCTTCGGGGCAGTTCATGAAAATATAGACATGGGTTGGATCGCTGCCGAAGACCTTATATATTCCCAGACCGCACCAATCAAAGCATTGTTCGAGCACCGAAGTAATACGCTACATTTGAGTTAGCAAGAAACACCGCAAAGTGCAATTCCCTCACCGTGTCATTCAGAACAGTTCTCTTGCAGAAATCCAAACCCTCTGCAGTTCTGATAGGAAAACGACTCTGTCTCATGGCTTGAACCTGTTCTCCTATTGAACCGTCTTGGACCGCAACAAAGCCATCCGAGTGTAACCGATTTATATCGACCGGCATTAACATATTAGGTATCATGCGCAGGGCCGTTTGTTGAGCTCAAATGTTGCTTCGTTAACTTGACATTCAAGCGAATCCAGGCGGGGTTACTTTCCAAACCACGTGATCGAGCGGGGTTGACACTTGTTCGTGCAAAACCGTTTCGGAGAGGCTGTTCATCCGATAAGCCCGACCGGTGGCCCCAAAATCTTAGTCCGACCGGCACAAAGAATTTTGTCCCCGGTGCAAGGATCTTTGGTCCCAACAGGGAACATCAGGTCGCGTCCGAGCTAGGACAAACATATGTGGTCCAAACAGGGTACAAGCATCTTAGGACCTGCTGCGAGCACCTTTTTTGATCCCTGTCAGGGGGATGGCTGATCCGTTGCCTCGATGCGATTGGTTCATCAATACATAATGAACCTCTCTTCTTTTTGAGAACAATAGCTAAGTTGGTTTCGGCATTTCTACTTTAAGTGCGGGGACCTCTCTTGTGAGGCCTGGGCCTATGCATGCTGATCGATTTTAACGAATTAGAAATCTGTTTTCGATGTAGCTGTGTCCTTGTATTCCTGCATCGTAGAGAAGCGGCATGCACATCAATTCTCGTACCTTTGTGCACAGGAAGAGACGATTCAGCTACTGGAGAAGGGATGGTGAAAAAAGAAGCAATGCCGATATAAAAGGGAGCAACTTCTCGAGCTTATGGTATTCTTTTCGTATTCAAATCAGGGCTTGACCTTGCAGATTCATTTTTTTCAACGTACAAATCAATTCGATCCACCGAGTCAAATATGGCACCTACTCAGAGTGGAGCAAATATGCCATCCTCCGAGAACAAAATGGCCTTGAAAAGGTCTTGTCACCACGACATGACGCCCCCAGATAGCCCAACAAAGGGGAAGGTTCTGTCACAAGCTGTCGTGAAAGACCTTAAGCATCTTTTTGACGTGCTACTTGAAACGGTGCTCGATTCCACCAACAAAACACCCCAAAACACCCCTGTGCCCCAGAATCAGTCCTCACCAAGGCTCGACAAGGTTCGGCAATTGCTGGACTGTGTTTCAGCTGAACTTTCCGTGTCAACTATGCCTGTCCAGTCTTCTTCTGCAAGTGATGAACGAGGGAATGTTTCTGGACTGGATGAGTTTGACATCAAACATCCCATCTGTACAACGCCAGAAAACCTCCAGTCGTTTGAGAAGTGGGCATCACCCCAATTTAAGATAGTCAAGGAAACGTATGTCCCCCGATAAGCCCTCTGGCCCTATGAACCTCCTTCGGTCTCTTTTCGCTTCAAAGAATTATCTGACGCAGATATAGCTGGGACAAGGAAGCATGTAAATATAAGATTGCCGAACCAACTGAGAGCAGCAGCTGTTTAGACGACTATGCTGAATATCCATTCATTATCCGCGAACGCGTGGGTACGTAATGACTTTGCCTGGCGGACTGAGACCATACTAATGGTTTGATTAGAACGAAACTCTGAGGAGGTGACCCCCTACATAGATATCAAATCCGAAAGCTTGCGCGACATCCTTCGTGCGGTACTTTCCGATATCAAGGCCACCAGCCTGATGGAGGACAAGCCATCGGTAATTAAGACAGAGTATTATGTATAAGAAGATCGCTGACATGAGTTTAGATCGAGCAAAATATCCTTTTCCATTTTCTCCCAGAGCTCGACAAATATGCTGAAAATATGAACAACTCAGACTGTGAATTCCCACGTCAGCACCTACGCGTGCTCATCGACCACCTCAAGAAAGCATATTCAGCCATCTCACAGCGTCTCGAGTCAATGCTGCAGCACGGTCACATTACTTATGACCTTCTCTGGGCGCTTTTTAAACCGGGTTCCCATGCTTTCACGACATGCTTTGCCACAAAAGAGCCGCGATGTGTCATATTCGACGCGGGTGAAGAGGTGACACAGAATGACGAGACGTGGTTCAATCTCGAGTGTCGATTCCTTGATTATGATGGAGTCAAATTTGGCGAAGCGGGTATATTTCTACGTGTGGCAAAGTTCCGCGGGTCAAAGCCGGTCGAGAGCCTTGAAGCCTTCCCTCTCTGCTACCATCCGAGGCACAAGCAAGTCCGGAACGATTTGATCGAAAGAGGCCGAGTGTTTCGGGCCTTGGCCGGCTCGCATATACGGCACTGTAAAGGTAGTGCGTTCTTCATGAATAAGGGGAAGCCTATCAAACTCAAGATCGACAGTCGAGTCGGAGTGGACGCCGCATTTTTCCATGAAATGCAGCCAAACTACTACCGGCCGTCTCTCCGCGACATAGGAGTAAAAGATAAAGACGGTATTACCTTCTTTGACATAGATGCAATGTTCATGGAGGGCCGTGAGCGAGAAAAGGAGAAAATGCGAGGGGACGGCGTGGACGCACAAATGCTGAGCGAAGCAGACTTATTGATCGCATGTCCAACAGTCTGTTGTTTCAGCTTCAAAGAGAAGATGTTCTGTATGTGACATGAAGGACAATATTTTAGAAACCAGCTAATGTGATTCCAGTGGAGTGTGCAGTGAATGCTCTCAGAGATGTGAACTGGTCACCTGAATCGTTTGACTGCCTGCAAATTCCGCCGGAGACCAAGACTCTTCTCTTATCAATGGCAAAAACCCGCTTGGGTATGATACCGACAATACCCTTTGACGATGTAATTGATGGAAAAGGCCAAGGACTCAACATCCTTTTGGAGTATGTCAGCAAATTTTTTATAATCCTATCTTGAGGTTTCCGTCCTAATCCATGCTAGTGGCCCACCCGGCGTTGGGAAGACGTTCACGGTTGAAGCAACCTCGGAATGTTTCAAGCTGCCTCTCTATTCGGTACGACCCAGACGTTGTGATGACCGTTGCCTCGCTGACTTTCCCAGATATCTGCAGGCGAGCTCGTTGTCGACCACGGAGACTCTAATGCGCTTGAACAACAACTTGAAACTGTATTCAAAATCGCTAAACACTTTAATGCCGTGCTCCTTTTGGATGAGGCAGATGCGTTTATGGAGCAGCGTACATCTTACCACGATACTCACAATCGATTGGTAACCGTGTTTCTCCGAAAGTTGGAATATTATCAAGGGATCCAATTTTTGACTTCGAATCGGGGTATTCAGTTCGATGATGCAATCCTGAGTCGGATCCATTTGACCATTAAGTATAAAAACTTGAGCAAGGAATTTCGCAGGGGTCTTTGGTCCACTTTTCTAGACAGGGCACGTACAGTCCAAGGGCCTGCCATGACCGAGGAGCACGATCTCCGACAATTAGAGTCGTTAGAGCTCAATGGGCGAGAGGTGAGTTCTAGAGCGCTGTGTACTTCTCGCTTGCTAACCAATGTGGACTAGATCAAAAATGTCGTAGCAATTGCACATGCTCTCGCCGAGGCGAATGACAGCCAAGTGTGCTATAAGTACCTGGAATTAGCCGCGGAATCGAAGCAAAAGTTTTCTCAAGAGTTCAGCAGGAAGGACCCAGTTGACGGAATNTATGTCTAACAGCAAGACTGCAAACCTCAGCAGGCCATTCCACCATTCGTCAGCGGCCTCGAACCTATATAGTGATTATTTCGGTTAGTACACGATAGTCTTAGGTATTGGAATTGAATCACGGTCTGCAATCATCTTATAATGATTCTAAAAAATGGTATACCATTCCGGAAACCCCTTCAGTTTGAACGAAACTCAAAGAAAAGAATAATGACTCGGAATTGGTGGTGTTAAAGCATGTGAGTAAGAGCGCACTCCGGAATAAATAGGCGACAATGGAAATTTGGGTATCAAGAACAAGATCGCTAGTTCAACAGGTAGGAAATGGATTTCCTTCTAACGAAATCACAGAGTCGTCGTTTTGCCGGCCCCAGCCGTTGCTTAGCCGGTCGGCATCTCAGAGTAGAACGGTGAAAGTTGATGATCAAAGCACGCCCGAGCTCTTCACACCAAAGGATATTGTCTAGTCGGAGATCTTTATGGATTATCTCGAGAGCATTGACTTCTTTGTTCGATTTATGGATCTCGCGACGAAGCCGTTGCGTCAGCTCCATCGTCGCTGTACTTTCACCTCCCCAGCCCATTACGAGCATTTGTTCAACGTCATGAAAAATATATATTCTTCTTAGTCAATCGTATCCAGGCGGGGCACCGCAGATCTTTGACCCTTGCACGGGATCTGATATGCGCTTTGCGGGATGACTTTTTTCACCATCCCGAAGAGACTCCTTTACCGATGACCATGTAACCAAATATTGTGCATAACAATTTTTCTTTCGCCCCGTGATCGGAAGGTGAAATATAAAGCGACTCAGGCGAGGCGCAATCATGGGCCGTGGGATGTCATGTGCAGACAGCAGTTGAGTTCGACAATGGTACTTGGCCGGATTTTCTCATCTTTGCGAGATGGCCATACCGTGCATTTCCAGACGTTGATTCAAGGGCACGAGAGCGCTTTAACCGTTCCAGGTCCTCCAAGTCAATGACAATCAAACGGCTACCTAGGTCATCCCACAACATATTGCGCCACTCACTGTCGCGGTGGATCACTTTATGTGAACGGAACGCAGCTAAAGCTTTCTCGCGCTTCTGGTGGAAGAAGTCCGTGTTCTCATCATTGATGGCGTGCTGGAGTCTCCTCCCTGACCAGCTGAGAATCATCATCTGCTCCATTAGCTCGCCATGGTACCAATATGAAACTCGTGGCGTAAATGTCCCCAGACAGACAGGAATATTTTGACCCTGCATACTCCTGAGGTAGCGATAATTGTCTGCTTCTACTTGAAGGCGATGCTGCTTTTCCATGGTCGTGGCTTTAATCATAACAGTATATCCGCGCGAAAGAAGGGTAGCTTTGATAAGATATCCAGTTCGACCACAGACATGGACCTGTTCGAAGCCGAGTTCTCGATCTCGGGTAAGCTGGCGATGAAGCTGGCGCGCGAACTCTTGCGGTCCCATGGAGTGTCTCTGGCCACCATGGAGTTTCCAGTTGGGGCATGTTTTATCCAGAGTGCCTCGGTTAACTATGCCATGGATGCAGGAAACGGTCTGGACCATTCTCGAAGTACACGCTACACTTACGCTAATCCCATCAACAGCTTTTGATTCATCCAGCATCTCTACAGTACAGTACCAACTTACGCACATATTAAGAGTCTCAATACCGATGTTTCTTTAGTAGATGGTATCGGCAGTCCTGAGATACCTTCGCCTTCCCCGTCGAAAAGTGATCCCAAATCTTGCGGGACCTCACGTTTTTCGTTACCGCAACCGATTCACCTTCTCCAAGTGCGTGCGGTACAACAACCAATGGGGATATGGAGCTTGTACTTGCGCTGCCCAAAAGTATAATAGATCCATCCCACTTAAAAATGCTTGGGCCCTTCAAAATTGGTGTCACAGAACGAAGCCTGTCGATAACTGTTCACCGAAGTCTGATATACACAAGAAGACAAAAGCAAGAACGATGACAGATAGCGGTGACTCATTCTGCAGGGATAGCTGTAGCTTGAAGGGCAACGGAATATTGAGGAGGTGATCGGTCTGATATCTTGGAGCGAGAGTGTACCCTTCGATTTCTCAAATTTATATAGGTAGACCAGGATGTAATCCATAAACAGATATGATTTAAATTCAGACTTTTGAAGAGGCTCTGCAGTGTTAATCTTATACAGGAGTGTGTGCGTGTGTGATATCATTTACACTGACCTCTCGCCAAAGTTGGAACTCTGAACTGAGGTACAAGTGTGATACCCCTTTTCTATCCAGGTGCAGATATGACTACTTATATATCTAACGGGTGCCTTGATACTACCTCGCACAGCAGCTACCTTGTGTCACTCCTATACTAGGATCTGGGATCCAACTGCCAAAGCGATATGCAGTATACGACAACTATATATCTGAGTGTGTACATCTAGAATGATCCACTTTCTGACATGAACTTAGAGCCTCGTCACGGCCTATCGTGGCCCATTGCCGTTCACATTGTTAGGCTGCCCTCATGGCGCACGACTGCGAAACCGCTGTGACGCCTCGGCGAAGTCCAGCACGGCGTTGACCGTTTTGGCTCGCGAGACGGTGTCTGGTTTACCTTTCTCACCTTCTTTTGAGCCCCCCAGCAGACTCGACACGCTGTTGAGCGCACCCTCGACTTGCCTTCTCAATTCCACCCGCAGCTCTCGTAGCCTTGGGCATTGCATCAACACGTGAGCGACTGTTTCCTGCGCGCCACATTCGCAGCGATCATCATCACTGTAGCCAATCTTCTTGCGGTAGCTGGATAGCCAATTATGGCCCGTGCGTAGCTGTGTCAGCAGATACGCGCGGTTCCGCGGTAGATTTCCGTATAGTTTCCTGGTGTAACGCGCCGGAAGTGTATCGTCAATCTTCCGTAGGTGCAAGCCTTTGATACTCGATTTCCATTCTTGCCCCCATTGAGCATAGATTCTATCGCGGATTAAGGCGTTCTCCCTCGACAGCAGCGGTCGGAAGGTGTGGGTTTTGCCCGGTTGCGCTGCATCCTTGGCGAGTTGATCGGCTGTATCATTGCCGGCGTTTTCACAGTGTCCTGGCATCCACTGGAGGCGGAGCGTTATATGTTGTCAAGTTATAGGAACAGCGTATTGGCTCGTACTAAGGATGTCTAATCGAGAGGATAGTTGATTGATGTCTGGTTACAGAACTAAAAGCAAGCTTCCTGTGGCCAAATAGGCGGGGATCGAGTGCATGCTGAATAATAGTATCCAAAAGGGTGCTAGTGGTATATTTCAGTTGACATATGTTTTGCATGAACCTCAGTGGCTGCTTGGAGAATTGCGTGGACGATTCGTTGGCCTGATTTGTTTTTCACACTTTGGATCGCCTGCAGAGCCGATCTGCTGTCACAGAGAATTGTTGCGGCTGTGTGCCTATTGTTTCCAGTGCTTGAGCGTTGGTGAGCTAGCTTGTATACCATGCTGATCGCGTAGAAGATGCCAATAAGTTCCGCTACATGGACCGACCACCGGTCCATCGACCCAACCTGGATCTGTTGAGACTCTATTATCTCATCTTCTTCATTGAGTGTGACCACGGCCGCTCCCAGGTGGCCTTCGCGTCCGGAGGCGTCTGAGTAGACGACGATATCCGTTGTGTTCCTCGCAGCCTCTGCCCTTTCCCTCGCCATTTCCCGGTCGTGCTCAATTTCAATCTCTGCGAAGGGGTTTACACGCCACGGGGACAGTGGGCGTGGGTCGATCGTTTCCAGTTCGTTGAGTCTGTCGACGTCCATGGTCTTCAACGCTTCGGCTAGGGGGAAACGGGCATATGATCCCACATTGTTTCTACGATTCCGAGCTCTTGATAGGGCATTCCAGATGGGATGGTCTCGGGGTAGCGTGTGGAGTCTCGCTATGGTGCGCTGTGCTCGGTAGCGAAGGCGGATGTGCGTGGGAAGTACGTGGGCTTCGACTTCCAGCGTTGCGGTTGCTACCGTTCTGAATGCTGACAGAATCCTGATTAACACAGTTCTCTGGATATCGGAGGTGAACTTTGTCCCTGAGCGGGTCGTGCCAGACTGTCGATGCGTAGTCTACTATGGGTTTGACACATGCTTGGTACAGCTGTCGCATCTGCCCTGGGCGTAAGTGCCGTAGTCCGCTTAATGCGAGAGTCGTCTTGGTGGCGCGTTTAATGGCCTGCTGAATGTGTTCTTTCCAGCGAAGTCCTTGGTCAAATACCACTCCCAGCAGCTTAGCTGTGGGTGATGGTTTGACCCAAAAGACATTAAGTAGCTTCGACAGGCCTACTTGCATAGACCATTACCCCAGTTTTTCACCCGATAATGAGGTTTCTGGACTCTCGAGGCTCACCACACCTCTCACCCTGGGTGTCTCTCAGTTTGCTCCTTAAGCATACATCACAGGCATACCAACTAGGACGACACAGCTTCAACTGACCTCGGTCAGTCTCAGGCCCCCAGTGCGAGTGAGGTAGTTGGCTCCCGTCTCTTTGCACACCGACACGCGCATCCGTCCTCTCGGGCTATACAGACAGTCTCTTGGCAGGACTCAGCCCTGCCACAGTGGCTGCCACTGTACACCACGCCCCGCGAGAGCTTGCGCCCTCGTTTCGCGTTACCCAGGAAGGTCTCCCTCCACTAGGCCGACCGTGTCTCGCAGAGAGCCCTCGGATACACCCCAGCCGGCAGTGTATGTCGGTCGCTCCCTACTAACCAAGCTTGGTCCCCAGTGACTGAACAGGGCCGATGATTTACCCGTGGCACAGCCTTAACGAGCTCCATCGGTTGCCATCAGCCAACCACCAATATCTTCCAGATTACCCGTGTGTCTCCCAAGAGGGTTGCCCGTGTCTCGGCGGTGCCCGTGTCTCGCAGAACAGCCGCACCAGAGCTTGCCCGTGGCTGAGCCTTAACGAGGTCTCCAGAAACGACGTCTCCGAGCCTTAACGAGTTCGAGTCTTAACGAGGCCTCTGAGCCTTGAACGAGGTCTGTCCGATGTTAGTTTGACTGCCTGTGTCACTGGTTCACTACCGCCTCGCCGCATCTCGCACGATGTGATCCCAGACCGTATACAAGCTCAGGGGTGTCCTGTCTTCTTCCTAGGGCGACACCACTTCGACTGGTAATGCAAGACCAGCGTCTGGGCCCGAATGCGAGTCGGGTAAAAAGAAGTCGGATGGTTTTCATATGCCGTTTTCCCCTGATTTTGGTGTTGTTGTGCGGTCGTGCCCCGCGCCCACCGCGCCGGGCCGGACCGCACAACCACGGCGGATTCACTTTGGTCTCCCCGGACGGGGATTAACACCGGACACCACGAGAAGGTATGAATCCATTGTCCCAACAGCCTGGCGATGACTGTCGCCCAGTGCGAGCTCACTGGGGCCAGTCGTTACAGTACACTGCATGTTACGATACAGTTCTTTCCGACATGGCCCGATTTACCATACGAATACTATGGCAATGTGGGCAGGGGCTGAAAACACACTAACACTGAGATAGTGGTAATTTACCTCTTCTCAGGTCGACACAATTCAATCCATCCGTGTTGAATATACCAACCTGCTGGGATCCTGGAAGAAGATGATTGACTCTCCAACCCGTCGTGAGAAGCGGGGCATTGATGAACAGATTTAAACTCAAGATGAGTGGCGTGCGAAAGTTCAGGGAGTGACGTCTCTTAGAAAAAAGCCCCGGACTCGGAAAGAACCTATCAAATGAGAACAACGTTTGATGAGAGCAGCTCCCAGCCTCAAAGGCATTGATTTGGAGCTTTTTGACAGTTGTTGAAAAGCTGATCATACCCCCCTCTGCTCCTGCTTATTGCAAACTGATCAACGAATTGATCCACCTCTCTGTTGTGGAGAGTAGCGTCGGTGTTATAGAGCTTGTCCTGAACAAAACTATCCGTTTCCCCTATGCCCAAGGGGCCCGTCGCGGAGCGGCCTTCTTTGGTGAAATTTAGATGGATGGAGAGCAGATTTGTTCATGGACACGACCTATGCATACTATCTGTCAGCAATCGCTATTTCGCCGGGCAAGCCAGGAACATTTATCTATTTTGGAATGAAACCCGAGGTATATATTGGTCTGCATGTCAAAGGTAGAGCCCACGCACAGACTCAAAATGAGCGAAATAAGCCTCCCAATGCACTCACCTATCCCGTCTTAGCTGTCAAGGAATCGCGGCTGTTCGTCCAACTTTGGACATCTATGGCCAGATAAACTACATTCTCTTCTGCTCCTAGAGTCAATGGCGGTCGCTCATATTAGAACGCCCATTTGTGCGCATCAGGACGCAAGCGAAAGCGTTGAGAAGATGGTACCTTTGTGTACCATTAGCTAACATCTAATGGTATAAGTAATTGATCGAAAGTCTAATGTCATCCAATATCTACTTTTTAAGATAAAGGAAGTCATTCTAATAAATTTTCTGATTGAGACATAACAGATCTGCTTAATATCCCATCATGAATCTAGGACTACTGCTTGAATCCCATAGCTCTGATGAATCAAGTCCACTCCAGCATATCCTCTATCCTCTTATGATGAGACCTTCTTAAAGTTGATGTACATAGTACGGGATGATCACGTATCGCAAAGCAGTTCAAGCGACCTGTATCCTTTTACTTCGCTGATACATTCATGACGCTTAGCAATAGCCTGACCAAGTTGGCAATTTCGGTCATTATAAACGAGGACTGGACGAAATTAGTGGCGATTTCTGAATCGAGGCCAGTGATACTGCACCTGAGCACGAGAGATCAATAAATTCAACGTTGATAGAGTGAATAGTATTGTTGCCAGGCATAGGCACTCACAGATTGACCTGACTGCCGTAGATACCTTCTTCACCCAAGCTCCTTCCATAACAATCGATGCAGTACTATTCCAGAGACGAAGTTGCACATATCGGTGGACCGAGTTGCTACTTGCAACAATACTTGCCAGGCTAACCAAGTGCAAGAACAGATTCACAAGGAAATGCATCTTGAAACGTTTGCCCGAGAGAAAAGGTAGTGTACGAAATCGTTCAAAATTGAGTTCAAAAGCCTATTGGGTGGTTCAGGTCTTAAAAATACGCGTAGCAAATTAAGAGACCAACTACAATATTCTACATAGTTCATCATTTCGTTCGGACTCTTAGTTGTTTCTCAGCTTCTGACGGTCTCTAAAGTTGACTCATGTTGACATAACAACACGTACGTATAGAATGAACATAGTATATCAACAGCACAAACGCTTTCTGCTCGGGTGCTCAATTCGAGATTGGCTAATGAAAAGATATGGAGTTGATAGTGCTCGATGGGTAACACTTCGATTGCCATGGTGGTTTTCAGTCATCCACCGGCCGAGATTTAGGTGAATCAACTACCAAGCCTCACCGTTGATCGCTAACGTCACCGTGGAAGTATGAAGTTTGAAAGTTCATTGCTAAACTATGGACTCTTCCACCCATGCTCCAACTGTCTTAATATTGTAGATCATCACTAGATAATTATATTTGATATTTAGGTCTCTCTTTTTCTTCCAGGGATTTTCAAGAACAGATTTGGAGAATGAATTGCCAGGGGTCCTCAGAGTGGGTTGGCGCACCTTTATTACAGCATGAGTGTCACAGAACTTGGGGTCAGGGTGAGACAGACCGAGGCCAAATCATTGACTGAACATTGAATCGCATTCTAAATGCGGCAATTTAACCAAAGAGACCCAAACCACAAATAGGAGCTACACACACACACACACACACACACACACACACACACACACACACACACACACACACACACATACACACACATACACATACACACAATTCATTAACGCCCGGCGGCCGAGCCGAGAGGGCAACTATCACTAATCTACCAATACTGTACATGCCGGTTTAGTATATGGCGTGTATCATTGGAGCCCATACGGTATTTCCTTCCGTATTTGTCATCTCAGCTTTCAATATCATAGCGGGTCCCTGTGAGTTAGTATTGGTTAGTAGACTGGCTTGAAGGCGCTTCTTCAAATGTTCGACATCCTATCCTCGGCAGTTGAAGCGCGTCTACCGTCTGTCACAGGGTGTTGGGGGTTGGTAAAAAGAGGTATTCTATCAGTTCGTCGGCAAGTCTAGGTGGCCTCAAGTCGGCCCATAGCGATCGCAAACCGTGCTGAGGCTCGCACTGCTTCCAAATTCGACGTCCACTTTTGATCATTGTAGGGCGATTTTCCACCCAGAAAGAAAGATAGATTGCTTCGATGCGTGTGGGTACATTGCAGCATTTCCGTCCGGTATGTGGTCCACTTCCGATATCGAAAGAGGAAGTGGCCCAACTGGCCAGCTGCGTGCTTGGAGAAGCCTCTTCCATGCGGTGACGGCGAGTGGCTAACTATGGAAATTCAGCTGGCAAGCCCTCTCCGGGTGAGGTCATTGAGTAGCACACAGTCACACGTGAAATAAGCGGCAATTGCCTTGCGGCGGTTGCTTTTATTAGTCCTTTTCGAGCGGTTTTTGCGGGTGGACTCAATTTAGAAAGCGCGCGCTTTCGCGCACGCGCAGGGAGGGCTCACGTGTCAATCAAATACTGTGGTACTCAAGAAATTGGAATCAATCAATGATGTTCGCTGATTTTGTCCTAGATTCAAAAAGCTCAGCCGATTCTTGTCCGATATTGTCCAGATTTATCACAAGTCAGCTATAGTGACTAGGCTCAATGCGCGGACGCACACGAAAGTAGAATATGTAGGCGAGTAGAATGACTAGTGAATAGCAAGGGTGCAGCAAGCAGATGGCGTGATGAGGAGGCAGCACGGAAATTGATAAATTATTGCAATGACGGAAAGGGGCTACACGAGGACGAAGCCTGCAAAGCAGAAAGAGAGACAAGAGACAGGTCAAAGAGACGGGCATAGACAACTCTACATTGGAAGAAAGGAACGTGACCGGGAATCTGACTAACCGGGGACGAACGCTGTCGCACCCCGTAAGCCCAGAAACGACGTGAAAAAAGGGTAAAATGGAGACAAAATTGCTTCAAGCAAAGTCAATATTTAATTTGTAGCTACGATATTGGTCAATTGGTCAATTTGAGAGTTCAAAGTAAATTAATCAACTGAAAGCTATGGTAATACCCACGAGCACGCTGAACAGCTCTCACGCGTTCTGGCAATGAGCTAATGAAGCTATCAATTACATTCTGATCTAGGGCATCCCATGCTTCACTGATTGCCCTTTGAATTGCTCCCAGTCTTGTTGAGAGACCACACTTTGGATTGAACGAGGATGCAATTTATATAGTTGGCAAGACGAAAGACCGGTTCAATTGGATTCAGATCAGGTGAGTGAGCTGGCCAATCAATGATATCAATTCCATGTCGTTCAAACCACTCCTGAGCTTCATATGAAGTATGAATCCTTGCAATATCTTGTTGAAAGATAAAATCAGGTTCATAGTGTTCAAAAAAGCTTATTCCAACGCAGAAAGATGGGATATGGTGGTATAACCACCTCGTGTTCATTTAAAGAATCTCTTTCCATGATAACAAGTTTTGTTCGCCCTCCAATCCAAATTCCAGCCCAGGCCATCAGTGGATATCCTTGACATGTGGCTTCACACATACAGTAGATTTCGAAAACAGTTTACCCCCCAGAGACGGACGCTTTCTTTCCCAGAGACCCACTAATTTGGGTCGCCGGGTTCTAGATTCTCGTGCCGCCAATGATATGGCGTCATACCTCACGGGAGGGGCTTTGTTTAGCCAAAGTTAGCTTAGCGTAATATGAGTGGGGCGCTGGGAAAGAAAGCCTGTGTGTCTGGGGGGTAAACTGTTTTCGAAATCAACTGTACAAGATCACGCCGATTTGCTTCTCCTTCCGTACGGGTGACATATATGCCACCAGAATTGATAATACGCTGAACTGAACATTCATCAGAAAAGATGAAGGTTTTCAAGATGCAAATTGATGTCTTCATTCAGCCATTTCCGGCACCAAAACAACTGTTGTAAAGCAGTTATTCTTCGAATTGGAATATAGCGTCGAGGAAAGAATCTTGAATGTAGTTTTGAATGTAGCATACGCTTCACAGTATCCCGGCACGGATGATTATCAATTTGCGGGCCAATCTCATTGTAGCGCCACGAAAGATGCATACGTGCAATTCGAGCAGCATAGCTAATAGCCTGGGGTCCAAATATCTTAGGCTTCCCCGGTTGGGGTCTTGATCTGGTGGTATTATGTTGTTGAAAGCGTTTCAATGTGTCGTATACTGTGCTGCGATTGATGGTAAAATTAAAATCAGATGCAATTTTAGATGGAGATGCACCAAGACCTATATCATATATAATAGCAGCGGGCTTCCCGGCTAAAATTTCACCCCTTAGCCTTCGAATTGCACTTATTTCAGTGCCAGATCGAGGCATGTTGGTGGAATGATCAAGGTTTGAAAATGGTGACTTGGCCGCGACGCGTCATTTACACGCTGAAATTGAAGCGGAATGGGGAAGGTTCTCCGTATTCCCATCCGATTATATGGTATCTCATTATCCCCTCCTTTCCTTCTTCGTGCAATGGAATAAAGTTGCGACGACTAGGACCATAGATTGTCACTTGCCATTTCTTGATTGTTCCCTGAAGGTTCAATGTACAAACTGGCGTTAGGCCGTCTTTGCTGGATATGGCGCCTCCGATGCCAAAAATATCACAACTCTTCAAGCTCTGGATTTTTGGGCCTCTCAAAAAGCAAAAGCTTGTTTGATGATTACCGTTGGCAATCAATCGTCGAGCTTTTTTCGCTTCGAGATACAGAAATGGATCGGCCAGCACAATAGCCCGTACATTCAGAACAATCTTAGGCAGTTTGATTTCCTCTCCGCTTGCATTCCTCCATCCCATAGCGGGAAAAGTCACCTCATGGTGCTCACTGTCATAGCGGTGATCGTTACGTAGACTTTGGCGTAGAAAATCTATTCCTTTCCAAAACAGATCACCCGTGTTATCATTTGGATACAAGATGATATAGGACGGCTTTTTCTTCCCCGGTTTACTGGCGATAACATCACCTAGGCTAGCCCCAATCAGGACGGGCTCTGCTTCAAGCTCGGTTGCTTTTTCAAACCATCTCTCATCTTTAAACATAAATCGCCAAAGTAGGTTCGTTGGATTATCGTCAATGAAGCACATCGAGTTTGCCATTGCCTTTGCCCGGAATGGATCGGGCTTCACGAAGTCAATAATCATGTCCAGAATTTCACGTGGAAGTCTCGGCATCTTTGGGAAGCTTTTGGTATGATATATTCCAGATTGACTGGATACCACAGGATATTTCTTGTGTTTATATATGGTTGTATTACCGTTTGAAAAGCAAGGTGTTAGGACCCTGCAGTCCCTCACACAGTTGAGGGGCCGCAGTTTGTGTACATGGCACAAGTTACAACTCAGCAGAGCTACTCATCGAGCCAGCCACTCCTTGAAATTGCATACGGACCCTTTCATAGCCTATCTCAGCTCGCATCAACTTCGCTCCCAGGGGACTGAGGTGAGTATTTCAAGGCGTGGACGCTCCAATTCAAACGGGTATCTCTGTATGATTATCTGCGGAGGATGAGCACATCTCGAGTTCAAAGAGATAGTAACAGTGAGGACCTTATCTACCGCTCAGAAATAAGCCTGATTGAGGTCGATATTTCTGCGAGTTGTGATAGAACAGATGGCAACATCAAAGAAATGCGGATACTGCAAATTTTGCTCCGTAGCGACACCAGAAAATAGTAGAAAAGAATAGAAAAGGAGACGACAATGACATGAACTATATTCACCGTTTGATCAACGAAATAGATCTCCATGGCCAGTGAATAGAATTGAACGAGGTGGCCGCTGTTTCCTGTAGCGATGAGGTTCCGACGCATGTTGATGAACGTGAAGACATGTCGTCAGCGCGATCTGCAGTAAGTTTGCGCGTGTTTAAACGGTGCCAACAGTGAGAAAATGCAATGTCTCTGAATATTGCTGAAAATCAACCGTGAAGAACCAGCTCAAATTGGAGGGTCAGTTCTGTTGACCCCTTACGGTGTGCAACGATCTTTGTGCCGACTTAAACTGAAAGACTGGCGGAAATGCTATAAATATCTGGCCTTTGGCCACCCCGAACAGACTTCCTCAAACATCCCCATGTCCTCTCGGTGCAAGATGCTCTCGACTTTGCCAGCTACTCCCCGGTACGGACTGACTCCGAAATGTCATGCACTTGTGATCGAACTGACCTTTTGTATCGCCCCTAGCCGGTCTACCCTTTATACTGGAATCTGTGACGGCGGGTAAGTGTAGCTGCCCAGTTATTCGAAGCCATGCTGACATGAAAGATGTTCATATCAGTCTCATCTCCGCTGCCTGTGTACGAATCTATTCGACGAGCCTTAGTCGTCTTGGGAATATCCCAGCTGCCAGTATAGTGAGTTACGGCAGGCCCTCGTAATCCACCTACTAATGATGTCTACTGTAGATCGAATTTCTGGAGCCGGTTTGGCACTAGAAAGCCGTGCCGCAGCAACAGGCAAGGTAAGTTTGATCATTGTGGTAGTCTAGAAAACTAAGCCTGTGCTGATGATTCACTGGATTTCTTCGCTACACCCTATCAGATCGAGGGCTAACTGCCACCGTAATAGCGCATTGCCTTATTCCGCGGCTCTGTTCTCTTGTCCATGTCTAATCCAAATCTCATCCGCAGGCATAATACGCCATCCTACACCAAATGAGCTATCACAGCATTTGACAAGAAAGAGAAATCTCGCATAAATGACCATCCACAAAAACCACGGTTCCTTCTGCACCAACACCGACCGAAGCTACCCCAGATATCGCCACAAAGCAAATTTTGTCAGGCAATATCTTTGCCCCGGTCGAATTATCAAAGCCCCGTCTTCTCTTCCGGTGTCCTTTGAGTTGGTGCAACTACCGTGTCCGTGCCAACAGCGAAGGGCATATCCATTGCAGGATATGCGCCTGTACCCACAGCCGTTTTCTCAAGTAAGAGCTGCTCCTGTTCCTTGTGTATATAGGAGCTGACGCTTGCCTCGTCTCTAGATCACCCATGGTCGATGTAAAGCTACTGCCATGGTAAGTATGCGCCGCCTTCTGACACTGGACATGTTGCTGATGTAGGTAAGGCATGTTTCGGTCTTCATTAGACAATTCCTACTCCCAATCGAGATACGGCATCATGGCCGCTATTACGAATCCCAACAGGCTGAGAGTACACCGAGCTGTAAGAGTTAAGCTGGACGTTGATGATTGATCGAGGAAATGGAGCGGAGGAATCTTTTGGCCGTACTGACATCAAGACGACGAGATAAAGCTGGCGAGTTACATTTTCATCCCTGGAAGTTCGGAACCCAGCTGACCATGTGTCCAGACCGCCGATTCGACGATCGATTCTCCCCACCTATAGCATGCTGAATGCACCGAACGCTCCTCAGTGTCACGACGGACCGCTCCCAGAAGCATGCCTCACGCCCGGTGCTAGAATCGAACCCGTGCATCATGTCAGGTACGCCATTTCGACTGGGCCAAAAAGGGTTTCAGTCGCGGTGAGAAAATATTGGCTTACTTATTCCCACATCATCCCGCGGAGAACAGCAGCAGCCATATCCGAAGTCGACATTTTCAGCTCCAGCAGCGTCGTTCATTCGGTCATACCAGGAGGAAATAATACTTGGGATAATACTTGGGAACCGATGGATAGATTAATTATTAACGTTTATAGCGTTACCTAGGAGTTTTTCTTGCATAGTGGCTCTCGTATTCCATCTCCAATCATAAATGGCCGGTGCGATCTAGAGATATATATCTTGTGTCAGTAAGCGGGCGGCAACATTAGTTTGCAGCCATACGTCCTACCCCGAGCACAGTCCATTATCGAAAAACACAGATCAAATTCGATTCAAATAGATTGCTCCGCAAAGTGAATCGACAAGGACTGAGTACAGACAAACTATATTCTACAAATACATGCATCTTAATCCATGCATGTCTTCAGTGCACGTCCGTTAATTTGCATGCAACTTGACTTGCCTAAATGGTGTGCCACGTTGTAGTCAAAATCGGTCCATCTCGGAATCATTCGTTCACTGTTCTATCTGTACTACCATGTCGGTCTCGTAATTTCTCTCATTGCCTGTCGGTTCTCGCGTTGATCCTGGAACGGCCGTGTTAAGGCGGGTGTTGATTACCGGTGGATACTTCACCGCTCAGCCGGGCCCGTTGCGCGTCAACGACCGTCAACGACCGTCAGCTTCATCAACGACCATCAACGACAAGCAACGACCAGCAACGACCAGCAACGACCAGCAACGATTATTAAGGACCCGCCAAGCCCAACGCCTCACGTCAACACACCATGACCACGAGCCACGGTCCTCGCCGTCAGTAATCACCAAGCCCACACACTCATCACCACTCCAGCCAACAGACAGAACCCTCACAAGAATGTTGATTACTCTGTATGGCAGCTGCGTTCACCGGCAACGAACCACGCTGGCAGATACCGCGCCAGCAAGCTCAATACTGTAACCTCATGCAATTCGCTATGTCGCATGTGAAGAGGGCTCAGTATACAGTACAAGTCGGGGAATGAGTGAAGGCTACAGATGTATGACGTGAACCGAAATCGTGGCGTCTACAAGGAGATCGAAGGCGTGAAAAAAGCCTGTTTGGATGTTCTTGATTTCTATGGATATTTGGAGCAGGTCTTGGTTTCTTCGAGTGTTATGATGGACTCGAATACTAGTCTCTGACACCACGAAGAGGTGCCTGCTTGTCGTCAGAGGATCAGGACGAGATCCGCGGCGCCTCGGGTCTTGCCTGAACGAGCACACTCTTACAACGCAGGGCTCATTGCTGCGAGGGAGCATATTTTTACAACACAAGGCTCATTGGCTGCGAGGGAGCACATTTTTACAGCACAGGGCTCATCTTCTGTGAGGGAGAGTTTGTTGTCGCGGCCCTCTCCTGCGGAGACTCTTGATTTCGCAATTGTCCCTGCGGAGACTCTTGATCTCGCAGTTGTCCCTGCGGAGACTCTTGATTTCGCAGTTGTCCCTGCAAAAGACGCCCCAAGGCCTCGAGACCCGGAGTGTGAGGAGGAAAGTCCTGATCTTCTTTTCGACGGGAAATGAGCGTCTTTTATGCAATTTGAGTAGGGATTGCGGCAGCGACCACTTGCGTACATCGTGGCAGACCCAGTAGCGGATGGGCGCCTTTTTGCTGGGTGTTGAGGCGGTTGATTAACGTTGAAATAAAAAAATTTACCGTATATGTAGAGAGCGGGTGGCTTGCTCCACCCGGAACCGTGGCTGTCTGGGCCTAGGCCTGACAAATCATTCGTTCGGTTCACGTTGTTGACCAGGTGAAACGGCTTCACCAATTGGTAGTTAGCGAGTACTTATGGCCGAAGTCCAAGTATGCTATTGAAGAGGCACCAGTTGCGAAATCTGTGACAATTGGAGTGTCAGTGGACATCTGTACTGGGCGAGCGCTTCTTGCTGGGCGCTGCTTTGTTGATTCAACGTTGAAATAAGCACCACAAAACCAGTTGGGAGTAATGGCTCAGCGGAGCCATGGTTGATGCAGGGCTTCGCTTGGTAAATGGTATCCCTCAACGGTGATAGAACTGGGTGAAACGGCCTTAAACGCAGTTAAAATGGTACTGGATCTAAACTACGACGGCGATCGCAGCAACAATTCTGGAAAATGTCATTAGCCCTATACTCCTGTCCCTGCTTCCCAGTTCCATCGGTACTGTGATGCAATTAGATATCAATTCATCGGGCCATCGCTTTTTTCTAGCTGCTCAACGAGATAGCACATATCTCAATACTGTGCGCACTAGTAGGTTTGGAGAGACGCCCCTTCACGGTTGGTATCCACGGACCGTCAGGCTGCGTCCTAGATCTGCTAAATCGACATCTGCCAAGAAAACCAGATAGGTAAGAACGGAATAAGCTACGATGGAAGAAACCAGAGCTCAGACTACATTAGGCGGGGCGAGCCGAATCGGCAACACTTTATGATGCTCTACTTCAAACCCAGGCAAGCCTAGGACATTAAGTCCGGCGACCCTCAGCGTCCTCTCAGTCAATCTCCTGTGACATATTTCGAACCTGGTAGGGATTTAGGGATACAGAACGCGATACAGAACGCAATCGTGAATGTAAGGATGTGTACATGAAGCGAGATCAACACTCGCGACCCGAAACCCGCCGGCCGTATCATGCCGAAAAACTAGAGAAAAACTCCACAATTGATGAAATAGCCTGAGCTGAATAGAATATCGCAAGCGCTAATCAAAGAGTGGTAATTGAATTCCCTTCTAGGAGTCTTTCGACCTGATGCAGGACTTGCGTGGGGTGATAGGATTGGAACTACCGTCAAGGTTGTGGCGATGGCCCTTGCGCTTTCTTGTCATCGATCTATAATTTGCATCAATCACTTGATCATCCTGGCGTGTATAATCGATCACGAATTAATGACAAATGCTCCGGGTACTCACCTCTCTCGTCTAGAGGGCCACCTCTTTTCCTTCTGTTTCCTTGTGACCTGTCTATGTACCCTTTAAATTAGAGGCATGGCTTTCCGAGAACATGGTTTTGGAGTTTAACACGTTGGAGTACAACGAGTAATAAGCCACTCACTGTGGGTTGATAGAGTGAGACTGGCTGTTTTGATTGGATTGAATTGGCTCCGGTGACTTCCTTCTTCCAGTGAGGTCAAATGTAACTCTACGATCCCGTCTAATTTCAGGCTTTGCGGCTGAAGGCAGTACGCGATCGTCTTTTGTCGGTCGGCTCGTATGAGAATACACTGTAGTTCCCGAGGAGTCCGGGTTTTCTGAGGTGCGGTCCTCTGTCTCCAGGCTATAATACCATTTTTTGTAGTCCTCAAAAAGTTTTGTGCAAGAGTATTCAGGAGATCTCTTATCCTGCTGTGTCATCGTCAAAAAGTCTCTTTTCGATGCGCTTGATGGTAAAGGGTCAAAAATTTTTGAAACTTAAAGGTGAGATTGAAGGAGAAAATTTATCTGCTGCATAGAAAAGCGAGGAAAATAGCAATTTTTGAATGAGTCTGACCTAAGGGGTTTGGTGGCAAAAAATACTTCGAATTAACCGATAGTGGGTATATGCGTCCTCGACCGGGCAGACTGGCACATGTTTAAAGTAGGCCATCGCCAGTGAACAACGCTCCGCGTCTGGATTATACCGAAAACTTCCTCCCATCATCAAAGAATCTTCATCACAATTTCCGGCACTACTCTCAGAACCACTCACCAAGATCTCACGGACCAGCCACAACGGTGATAAAAGTGATATACCACCTACAGTATTCGAGACTGTATTGCAACTTGCAACTTCCTATGGCAGAATATTTTGCGGTGAATCGGAAAAGAACAGGCTGAGAATCTGCGCAAAGTGAGTGTTCCATGGATCCGCGAAAACTTACAACTGGGATATTCAGAGTCAAATCTTTGAATCAAATTCTTCCGTGGAAAGCTTACAGTAGCTTTCTACACGTATAAATGGCGTCCAGTCGCTCGAAAATCTTAATACAATCGATAAAAGATTTGTAAAGGCACAACCTCCTCGAAATTTCTAACTTTTGGCCGAGCAGTATATAAAAAGCGTGTTCTTACTTTTTTTTTCCGAGGACGGTGATCGTTAAAGGGCCCAAAGATGTGAGGCAGGTTTCACGCAGTCACTGCTAATTCAGCCAATCGATAATCTGTTTAACTACTGTAACATAGCATATGACAATGTGTCTTTTATCACATCCATCCGGCTACCATGCAGACAACAGACGATTTCTAGCATCTAGTAGTCCGTACCTCGATATACATGCAGAATGTTCCGTTGATCTAAAGAAGAAAAGTCGGCGATTTAGACAATATACTGCCTTTTAATACACTCGGATTCGAAATTGGCTTCCATGACACTTACCCATACTTTAGTTCTGGAACCCTCTGCCAAGACATATCATCCAATGACAGAAAAGAAAAGGAAGGGTGAGACTCCACATCGACGCTCAAAGAAGTATAGCCGCTTCTAGTATTGGCCTAGTCTTAGGGTCCGAGATGATTTCTCTGTGTACAATATGGAAGCCAATTTCGAATTCGAGTGTAAGGCTTTCGCGAATTCAAAGTGGTGCTCTACCCATTTAACCAGCAGTAAATCCAAAGTCTCTGTCATCGAATGTGTTCCTTTTTGATGGAACTCCTCACCAAGCCACCAAAAACTTGTCTCTCCGAACGCCAATCCGCTCGCCTTTCCATCTGGTATCTGGCCCTGATAGTCGCAAAATGTTACTGCAACTCCCTTTGGATACCTTGTTTTACATCACAGCGTTTCTGGACTCCTCGAAAGACTTGTTGGCCATGGCTATGTCAAGTCAGACTGCAAGTCGCTTTCTTCTGCCGCTTCTCTATACCTTCAACGTGAAATATCAAAACGGCTCTGCTTTGGCGTGGGCCGCTGGAAAAAATCAGTCAAAACTCGTGAGAATTCTACTGAGACATCACAAAGCCGATCCGAACGTGTCCGACTCCTATTCCCGACCCCCTATTTTTTACGCAATTCGCACCCAGAATCTCGAAGCTATTCAGATCTTGATTGATCATGGCGCAGAAATCAACAAGCAAGACCACCAAAAGCAGACTTCTCTGCTTTACGCACTTGATAGAAAGTTCTTGCCGATGGCTAGGACTTTGCTAGAGCTCTATGGCCCCTCTATTGCCTCAAAGGACAACAAGGATCGCAATGCGTTATGGTACATAAGTATTAGGACAGTTGCTAGGCTTTATTGAGAGCATCGGTCGTAGCAAAATTTGAGAACTTTGCTTTCTTTGTTGCGCAAACTGATGGTATGCAGCTATCCTGCCAAAGACGTTGCACGTCATCAAATTTTCCACAGCTAAGTAATTTGGGACGCATGTTCAAGAAATAATTATCCAGAACAAGTATCTCGTGTCCAAAATTTCCAGCCTTCGCGATTTTCTTGCACTCCTACTCCAACTAGCTGGTCTATACCTTGGACGCCGTCAGCGCTTTCAAACATCTCCTGATCAATCTCTTTGCCAGCTTTTGCATCAGTGCCACTCCGAAACACGGCAGGCCACAATACTCCAACTCCGTCCGCACCAAGAGTGGTCTCATATATTGCAAACCCTTCCGCAGTGAGCTTTTGCTCCAGTTCTCCGATATTTCGATTTTCGGTGTTTTGTCGGAAGAGTGTGATCGTACACCCACCGCCTCCGGCACCTGTGAGTTTGGTCCAACCAAGTTTTGAATGGTCGACAAGCTCACGGATACGCTCTAGACGAGGATGGGAGACTCCTAGAGATACCAATAATCCGTGGTTCACACCAATCAAAGATCCCAACTGATCGAACGCATCTGAACTGCCATTTCTATGGAAGTCAAGCGATGATATTAACTCTAGCGCAGAAGTTGCAACTTTGCCAATGCCCTCCAAAATCATCTGTGTTAGTTCAGGATGATTGATCTTCAGTGTTTTCACTTTTTCTACCTCTACGGAGGTGGAACGTGATTGCTGAGTGTTGACAAGCAGGAGTGGTAGCCTTGGAAACTCGTTGAGATGAGTGACGGAGGGCGGACCAGAGACGTTTCTTTGGAACACAACAGCCTTTCCATTCGCCGATACCGTATTGTCCACCCCACTGGGGTCTCCGTGGATACACAGCTCGCCCACAAACGCCCAGCGATTGATATGCCCGATCTGCGTTTCTGCTTCTTCGAAAGGCTGATCGGGATGGGGTCCAGAAAGGGCGCGCATTTGAAGGAGCAAGGCTGCGCTCAAGCAGACCGAAATACTGGCACTGCTGCCTAGACCGGCGCCGATAGGAATGGTAGACCGGAGAGTGTAGATGAATCCAGGGCTATCAGAAGAGCCCAGAGATAAGAAGAGATATAGAAAAGCGGTCGCAGACTTAATGTGGACTTTTCGTTGCTTCTCTGGAAGGTGTTTCGATACAGCCTCAGCGTGTGGCATGATGGCTTCGAGAAACTCCGTGTCTAGGCAATCGACAGCAGAGTGGTAAAACTTTTTCTTGGAGGATTGGTTGAAAATATGCCAAGGTAGTTTGTCGATTTGCCAAGTATGCTTTAAGTGAATGTCGCTGAAATTCAGTTGGACGGTACGATGGGATTTAGAGAGAGTAGTGACCAGGAGGTAAGAACGCAGAGAAATCGCTGCGGCAATAGCGGGCATGCCGTACACTGCGGCATGCTCGCCAAAGACAATGGCTTTCCCTGGCGCGGAAACCATGAAAGTAGGCGCCATCGGCGACGATGTTTTTCTCTCCATGACGTCTGGATAAATCTGTCCGTGATTTGTTTTTGGTTAGGTTGCTGGCGTTTCTCGTATGTTAATTAATAATAAGTTTTTATCGATCGGGGAGACGCGACCTGGGCCTCCGCCTCCGTCTGGCAGAAATGCTTGCGCTAAACCAGATACGGAATCTCCTTTCCCAGGGGTGCTGTCATTCGAATTAGTTAGCTCTCTAGCTATCTATACGCCAAAGCAGGGTCAAGGAACCGAGCATACCGATGTATTTCTAGTTTCACTCGTTTCCTCTTACATTATGACTGCCCAACTACTTCCTCTGAGTCACAACACGAAATGCAGCTCGAGAATTCTACGAGGGTGCAACAGCCGCCACATGCGTACAGCACGCACCTCAAATTGAAAATGATGATAATTGTTCGCTTATTTTAAGAGACAATGGAGCTCATTTTTATGCTAAAATAGGCCAAACGGATCAAGGAAAAAGCCTGAAAGTTGGAATCCGTTCTGTACGCCACCAGAGCAGGGACTGGCGATCAATTGCGGAAAAGCACCTTGTTGAAGAGATACAGTTTTATTCAAGTACTGTTGATAAGGAGTGTAATGTAAGCATATAGCTACTTGATAATGAAAAGAAAAAAGCAACCCCCGCGACTTGCATGGTCAGCCCTTCGCTAGTCTGCATACGGGGAAGAAGATATGGAAATCCCTGAGAGCAAGGCATTGCCATTGTATCTTCCAGCGCATGGTTCATCCCTGTTCACAATCGTTATTGGGTTTCTTCTCTTGGAATTATGAGGAGACCTACGCAGGTGCTGCAAGTTCCGTTGGAGGAAAGTTCCATGGAGCAGCTGGGGCAGTGTCCATTGCAGCCCTGGAGTTGAAGGGGGTAAGTCTCCATTGGTGCATGGTGCACTTTAGATGAAAAGCTGAAGAGGTCAAAATGAAATATTTCTCCTACTGACCTCCTTGCTGCATACCTAAAGTGACGATTTAGTCAGTATGCGAGTAAAGACATAGAGAACACAAATGTGGAGGGAGATAGTACACTGCATTTGGCACCGTTGACGAGCAAGTTGCATTCGGTGACGGCCATGGTGATGTTGATACGTAGACCTGAGTATGGTGGGAAGAGATTGAGATATAACTAGATAGGAGGTTGGTGTCCTGTAGGAGTAAATTGAAAGGGAGTTGATACTACCTGATTTCGAGGGGTGGGAATGCCCTTAAATAGCATGGAAGCTGGAGGGTGGATACGTATTTGGCGCAAGAATTCAGATCATGAACCGTACCTAGTATCAGACTATAAATTACAATTTCTTGAGCCTGACGACAACAAAGGTTAGGCACGTCGATTGTCTGTGCCTAGCGATGCAGGGGCTGATGCTCGCAAATCAACCCCGCAATGCGGCGTAAATAAAGGATTTCGTATTTTCATTGTCGAGACGGGCGACAAGGACTTTTCTTTGACTAAAATCTCGATGGTAGAATATATAATATATGTACATTTACATCAGAGATAATTATTCGCGATCGGCGACGGCTGATGGACCGGTACAGTGTGGCAGAGCGAGTGTGCCGGATCTGGGAGTCCACACTTTAAGCGCACGTGGACATTCTTCTCCCGGTATATGTGAGCTTCCTCTGAAAACACTAACACCATTGGACGTCAATCTGGCATCTGATTCGCTCTTGCCCTCGACTAAATCTGGGCGTATTTATTATACGAGTTTAAGGGCAAGAAATTTTCTATTGCGAAGCATCCGGAGCTCCGACTTGCCTCGTATTTCCGCATTTATTGTCACAGGCTGCTAAGTCTAATATAGGACGTTGAGGTAATGCGAGAATCAACTGGTAAGAGGCCGATAATACTGCCACAAGCTTTATGGCGTCTGCTGTGCTAGACCAGACGTATCGGCATCACTGCAAAAGAACCTTTGAAGCTTTTTGCCTGAAGGAGGGACTGCTCAAGCAATTTTTATGGGTGGTGTTAAGTTGGTTGCCTTGTTCAAACCTGGGTCCCGAAAGGTACCGGAATTTTCCACTCAGCCAAGAACAGCGTCTGTTATTCGTCATACCATGTGGGAGGGAAGTTACATAATAGATACAGCCAATACTAATGGTTGTGTTACCATATGAAATTGACACCTTCAGCCGCACGTTGTATCAACCCTTTTGGTAGACGAAGTATCCCCAAGTCTGCAAGAAAATGAATTAGAAGCTTTAGGAGCATCCATCAAGCGGGCATTGGTTTTAACGAGTTCCGCAATTTAGTGAAACCACTAACCAACGCTGGATTGGCAAAGGGGTCATCGCTTTTTTCTTCGCGTTTTCCAACACCGACCTAGTCGACCAGCCCGTAGATCATCGTGGTGGAGCCGCGGCGCTCATTGAGGAGTACTTCGAATCTTGTTTCAGCGAGCCATGTCCTATTTCTGAGTCATTCTTGCGCATGCCGATTTTTGGCATAAGCTGGCATTTATTTCACTGACCCCGATAGATGTGTCATGGGGAAAGGAGTGGTCGAGTTTTCTTGTAACTGAGCCGTCACACTCAGAAATAGGTCACTTTTTCTCCAACTCGCCTCGCCCCCGAACTTTTTATTCGAACTTTTTATTGCGACTTTGGGAGTTTTGATTCAAAAAATTACGATGTATTGAAAGCTTTTTGTAATTATTTGGTATCTCTACACCCCCAAGAACCTAATTGCGGAACTTCGATCCTTGCGCTAGTGAAGCGGGCCGAAGGACCGTATCGGGAAGTAGACCTACCAATCACCATATCTGTGGAAACCGACCCACTACGCTAATCTGCTTGTTGAGACCTGGCGACTACGAGCACCAGCCTCGACCCAGCTAAATTCCCATGCTATTATACCCGAGGCTGACTTTGTTGATTCAGGGGCTCTACGCCACCCAATTTGGCTCGACAAGTACAGGTGCATAGAGCAGTGACCATGCACACTTCCATACCCCATGTTATAGTTCAACGTAAAAAGTCCTTCCATTTTGTTCCATTTCAACTTCCTTATCATCTAAGAACAGTTTGACTACCCAATATAACTACTCTCTATTATGGTTCCCTCTACTTCTGACTTGTCAAGAGCGAAGAGTGACGTACGTCCACCCCTCGCTTCTGCAATTGCCCCATCCATGTCCGACTCGCTGCCCGCTATCAACTCTGAGTTCGAAGATCTACGCCATCGCCTGGCCCAATTCACAACGAAGTTTGATGCGGCCATCCAGCGTAGACGTAAACGGGTCCGAGAAGATCGTAACCAGTTTCATGTCAAGCTCACTTAATTGCAAGGTACGAAAAGGAGTCATTTTGTTTTGCCTTTATTTTACCTCGCTTTGATTCTGACAGTTTGTAAATTGAGCTGTAGAAGATGAACGAATGATACAACGGGATACATATTGAAATCATCAATCTCAAATCCCAATCTCACAAAGAAACCCTACAAAACGAAGCCGCAGAGGCTACTGAAATGCATGCTGCAATCTCGTCTATCACCAGTGAGCGTGACTCCCGACTTGCGAAACGCGACCGTCTCAAACAGCAGATTGCGGAGATACGGAATTCTATTTCCCAGACGGTTGAAGCGCAAAACCCTCTTGCGAAACACCTAGATGTGCAATTCCGCTTGAATGATCCCGAGCTGGCATTTTGGGAAAATAATCTTTCTCTACAGATAGAGGGAGCTGGGAGGAAAGATCGGTTAAAATTCATTTACACTCATATCTCGGCGAAGGATTGGGAGAATGAGGCTTGGTTTGAGCTGGGGATTGCTAGTCGTAACTATGAAAATTTTCGGACCGAGCCAAAGTTGGATTGTGATGCTTTGGAGAGAGAGGTGAATCTTGTGAGTGAGAATCGGAATTTCGGGGCTTTCCTCAAGCGGGTGCGGAAACTTTTCGAAGATACAATGTAATAGGAGATTTTGGGCATTGGAGATCGATCGATTGATTTTCAAGCTTTCTTTTTGCAGCAAACAATTATATTAGCTCGCCTAGATAGCAAATACCATGCTGGTTTCATGTTTCTTGATAAACCTGTCGCACTAATGTACTGATCATGCGTCCATGACAGAAGAGAAGATTTCATCACTTGTTCATCAACCGCACAGCGC